>CAUYON010056068.1:0-18678 GCA_963573935.1 Arctocebus calabarensis
CTAAAGGAGGAGATGGGGAAAGACTGGGAGAAAAACGGAGAGAGCTTCTCTCTCCCCACTAGAATTCTCTCCCTCTACCAGGAGCCTTAGTGTTTTCTGTATTCTTTTCTGTGAATAAATTCTGTCTTACCAAAAAAAAAATAAATAATAAATAAATAAAGAAAGAAAGAAAAAAGAAAATATTTCGGATTGTATATGAAACCAGCACATTATACCCCATGATTGCATTAATGTACACAGCACTGATTTAATAATAAAAAAAAAGAGAGACTATGTTCCAGCTCCATCCATGTAAATAGGACACACTAGTCAATAAATAGTGTTGGGAAAATTGGGTAGGCACATTCAGAAGGATGAAACTGGATCCCTATCTCTTACCACATACACCAATTAGCTTGAGATGGATTAGACACTGAAACCATAAAAATCCTAAAACAAAAACTAGGAAAAACTCTTCTGGACCTTGGCCTAGGCAAAGAATTGATGACTAAGACCCCCAAAGAAAATGCACCAAAACCAAAAATAGACAGATGGGACTTCATTAAAACTAAAAAGCTTCTGCACAGCAAAAGAAATAATCAAAAGAGTAAAAGGACAACCCACGGAATGGGAGAAAATATTCACAATCTTTGTATCCAACAAAAGACCATTGTCAAGAATCTACAGGGAACTCAAACAACCAGCAATATAAAACAAACAATCCACTAAAAAGTGTGCAAATGACATAAGTGGACATTTTCCAGGAGATATACAAATAGCCCTAACAAACATGAAAAATGCCCAATATCAATAACCATCAGATAAATGCAAATTAAAGCCATAATGAGATATTATCTTACTCAGATTAAAATGGCCATTATTAAAAAGTCGAGAAATAACAGATGTTGGCACAGATGAGAAAAGGGAAATGCTTATAAAATGTAGTAAGCATGTAAATTATTACATTCTCTGTGGAGATCAGTATGGAGATTTCTCAGAACTAAAAGTAGATTTACCATTTGATTCAGCAATCCTACTTCTGGGTATCTACGCAGGGGAAAAGAAATCATTATATCAAAAAGATACCTGCACTTGTATGTTTATTGCATAATCTGCAATCAACCCAAGAACCCACAAATTGGTGAGTGGATAAAGAAATTGTGATACACACACACACCCTGTGGAGAACTACTCAGCCATAGGAAAGAGTGAAATAATGTCTTTTGCAGCAACTTGGGTGGAACTGAAGGCCATTATCCTAAGTGAAGTAACCCAGGAACAGAAAAGTAAATGCCACCCATTTTTGGAGTGAAAATGAGGCTACACAGGGCACACAGAGTGGTCTGATGGATATTAGAGACTCGCAGGAGGGGTGAGGAGTGAAAAATTACCTGTGGGGTACAACGTGTACTATTCCAGTGAGAAGTACACACAAAGCCCAAACTTCACCACTGTACAATATATACATGGAATGGAACTCAACTTGTACCCCGTAACTCTATTGAAATAAAAAAAAAGTCAAATGATGGTCACAGGTTTAAGATGAAAACAGAAATGTCCCCTGCTCACCCTTTGTAGGATCTGGTGCCTGACTCCTCTCTCACCAGCCTGCGTCCCTGGGCGACTTCTGCACCTCTTTACTGTGTTGGTTAGCTCTGTGTTCTGTGAAGGATTTACTCCTTTAGAGGTGTATGTATGCTTATATGCATGCATATACCTACATGTATACATATATGTTTCTCAACCAAAAATTTGGTTGTATTAAACGTCAGGTTTTGTTATTATGACTGTGTAATATGGAATGTAACATGGTTATGTGGCTTCTGGGGAACCAAGTGTTCAACTATGATTAGGTTTCTGCACTGGTTTCTCTGATCTGCTATAACAAATTCCTTGGTGGCTTTAAACAACAGAGATGTGTTCCCACACAACTCTGGAGGCCACAGGTCTGCAATCGTGGTGTTGGTGGGGCCACACTCTCTCTTACAGCTTCTGGTGGCTGCCAGCGTGCCTTGGTGCTCTTGGGCTTATCTAGGCTTAGGCCGTGTCACTCGGCCACATCACTCCCCTCTGAGCCTTCCTCCACGTGGCTTTCTCCTGTGCACACCCATTTCCCCGTGCTGCCTTCTTATAAGGGGGCATAATCACATCTGCAAAGACCCTTTCCCCAAATAATGTCATATTGATTATGTCTTTTAAGTTTTCCTTTGGTTTGCATCTGTTTTCTTTTCTTGGAACTTCTGGAACTTTCTGGAACCAGTTAGATTGCTCTCTCACTTAGAATTTTTAAACTCCTAGTCTTCTTTCTCTTCTCCCTCTCCTCTTCTGTTTTCTTCTTCTTGGAACTTTCCTTGATATTATCTTCCAATTTTTTTTTAATCTGAATTTCAGATATCATTTTTCAAACAACTCTATTGAGATATAATTGACATATACTAAATTATACATCTTCAAAGTGCACACTTTAATAAATTTTCACATACCGCTCCTGAAATCATCACCATAATCAAAATAACAAAACACATGCATCATCCCATCAAGCCCCTTAGGAAATCATCCTTCCATTTCTCCTACCTCTGATCTCTTCACTTTCTGCTATTGTAAATTGGTTTTCACTATTTAGCGTTTTATAAAAATGGAATCATATAGAATGTATTCTTATTTTGTATGGCTTCTTTTGTTCAACATAACTTATTTCAGGATTTTAACCCTAATGTGTATATCAAATTTTCATTATGTTTTATTGTTGAGTTGATGAATATATCACAATTGGTTTATCTGTTCATCTGTTAACAGGCAACCAGTGTGTTTCTGGCTTGAGGATTATTACAAATAAAGCTGCTAGGAATAGTCACGTGTAAGCCTTTGTGTGAACATATATTTCCTTTCTTCTTGGGTAAACAGCTAGGCTGGTAAATATCTAGGAGTGGAGTGGCTGGATCATACAGTAGGTGAATATTTAACTTTTTAAGAAACATTTCCAAACTGCCTGCACCATTTATGAGAGTTCCAGGTGGTCCAGTTTCACCAGCACTTGGCAAGGTGATATTTTTTAATTTTACTTACTCTCACAGGTGTATAGCGGTATCTCATTGTAGTTTAATTTGCAATTGCTGACGACTAATGATGTTGATTATCTTTCCATCCCCTTATTTGCCATCTACTTTGTTGTTTTTGGATGAAGTGTCTGTTCAAATCCTTTGCCTACTTTTCAGTTGAGTTGTTTGTTTCTATATAGCTAAGTTTTGAGGGTTCTTTATAAAGATACAAGACTTTTATCAGATAGATATATGCTTTGCAAAGATCTTTCCTAGTCGTTATGACATTTTCACAGCTTTCTCTTATTCACTTTTCTAAGCATCCTGTTCTTGTTAAAAAGGTGCAATATTTTATCTTTGTGAGGTTATTAATTACATATTTTTTTCTGTTTTCTGTACTAAAACTCTTAATCACAAAAGAGGATTTTTCTTGGCCTCTTTTCTTCTTTGTTTGCTTTCATGGGAAAGCAAGTCAAGAATGCCGGGAGGAACCTCCACATGTCAGCATTGCAGGTGCTCCCTCTGGGGCCCACAGTCCCTGATTGGAGAGGTGCACCTGACCTCTGACCTTCTGGGAACAGGACCAGGAAGGGGCCTGGGTTTCCAGAGCTCAGTGTGTAGATTTTCACTGAACCTGGTGCTGTCCAGCTTCATCCTCACCTCTGCCCTCTCCCATGTAATTTTTCCATAAAACAAAGCTCATGGGGGTTAGAGGTGGTGGAAGAAGAGCAAGAGAAACTACCAGTGGAGTCAGGGAGGGGACTTAGAACACCTTCGCTTCGCAGGCAAACTTTCATATAATCTTTTTTTTTTTTAAGTCCTAATCCAACACTCTCTTTTTATGGCACTGGTGCTTCAAAATACTGAGTCCTGGGCAGTGCCTGTGGCTCAAAGGAGTAGGGTGCTGCCCCATATACCAGAGGTGATGGGTTCAAACCCAGTCCCGGCCAAAAAAGTAGCTTCAAAATACTGAGTCCCTATGGCTTCTGTGGTCAAGTGGCTTGCTTTGTATGGTATCCCCTCTTTGTCCCTTTAGGTGGACATTGTCTCCATGTTGCTAGGTCCCACCATTGCTTTCAGTCAACTACAAATTTCTTAACTCTGCTATATTCTTGTAGAGCAGTAATGTTGTTGTCATTGTTTTTAAATACTTTTACTAACATTTTTAAAGAGGTTGGGGAGGGGGAGACCCATGTATGGTGAATCTGCCATTTTTTGGCCAAAATTGTCATTTTATTTTCTGATTATGACCTCCCTGCTTTCCAAATAACTTACTCAACTGCTCCTACTGTTTCTGTCTTCGCCTTCATCTTCACCTTCACTCTCTCCTCTCTCCAGCCTGGACACTGTCATGTATCACTTCCGTGTCTACTGGGCACTGCCCCGGGCTCCCCTAGCCAGGTGTCCTGATGTTACTGTGAACTCAGAATGACCGTGCTCTGCAGGGGCCCACACGCTGCCCAGAGGCCTCCAGGGCTTCCCATCTACTTATCCTCCTGGGTTCTATTACATTTCCAAATTTTCCTCTGCTTGTTATCCAAAGCAAATGACCTTTCCCACTATTGCACAGAGTAGAGAGAGGTCACTGGGTAGGGACTCCCCTAGCTGTCCCACCTCCCCAGAGCTTGTCACCATTCTTTCCAGCCTGAATGATTCACTTGCTTCCTAGGAAGTGTCCTCACGGCCTCATGTGCCCCTTCCCCACCCAAAAGCCCAAGAGCCCCTCTAAAAACATAAACCAGCATTTTGTCACTGAAAACCCCTGGATGCTTCTCATTGTTCTTAGAATAAAGGCCACAGCCTCTGGCACTTGGCCCCTGCTGCTTCTCCTTACTTCAGCTACCCAACATCCCCCCTTTTTTCCTTCCCTCCTGAGCTTTCTTTCAGTTTCAGTAAGATCAGGGACTCAGAATTTTGAATTTTCTTTCTCCAGGGGTGATGTTTAAAATATTTACCAAAGGCAATCCAATGGAACGTGTCCTAGAGACGTGTTGGTCTTTCAGGAACTTCCCCTTTAACATTTGGATCATGTGGAATGGGTGAGATTCCTAAGGCTGCTGTAGCAAAGTGCCAACATGTAAGTGGCTTAAGCTACAGAAATTTATTGCCTCCCAGCTCTGGAGGCTGGAAGTCCAAGATCAAGGTGTCAGCAGGGCCTTAGTTCCTCTGAAGCTGCTAGGGCAGCCAGCAGTCCCCAACCTTTTTGGCAGTGGTTTGAACCAGTTTCATGGAAAACAATTTTTCCATGGCCCAGGGGTGTGGGATGGTTTGGGGATGATTCAAGCACGTTTATTGTGCACTTTATTTTTATTATTATTTTATTGCAATATATAATGAAATAATTATACGACTCATCATAATGCAGAATTAGTGGGAGCCTTGAGCCTGTTTTCCTGCAACTAGATGGTCCCAGTGCTAGCATCACTGCCTCTACTCCACCTCACATCATCAGGCATTCGATTCTCATAAGGAGCTGGCAACCTAGATCCCTCACATGCACAGTTATAGTAGGGTTCATGTCCCTCTGAGAATCTAATGCTACTGCTGATGTGACAGAGGCGGAGCTGAGGCAGCGATGCAAGCAAAGGGGAGCAGCTGTAAACACAGATGAAGCTTTGTTTGCCCACCTGCCGTTCACCTTCTACTGTGTGGCCTGGCTCCTAACAGGCCATGGACCAATACTGGTCCAAGACCTGGGGTTTGGGGACTACAGTGTGAGGGTGGTTCAGGCCTCTCTCTGAGCTTGTGTAGGTTCCCTGGCTTGTGGCTGCAGAACTTCAGTCTGCACATAGCAGTCTCCCTGTGTGTGTGTGCCTGTGTCCAAATGTCTCCCCTTTATACAAGAACACAGTCATATTGGATTAGGTTCCACCCTAATGACCTTAGCTGAACTTGACTGCAAAGTCTGTATTTCCAAATAAGGTTGCATTCACAGGTACTAGGGGTTAGGATTTTAATTCTCTTTGGGGAGGCATATTCAACCCAGAGGAAGGAGATTAGAGGGTTCCAGGAATAGGGGCTGGGGCAAGCAATTGTGTTGAGAGGTAGAATGTGAGAAAGTGTCTATTTATTTATCTATTTATTTTGAGACAGAGCCTCAAGCTGTCCCCCTGGGTAGAGTGCCATGGCATCACAGTTCACAGCAACCTCCAACTCCTGAGCTCAAGTGATTATCCTGCCTCCGCCTCCCAAGTAGCTGGGACTACAGGCGCCCGCCACAACGCCTGGCTATTTTTTGGTTGCAGCCGTTATTGTTGTTTGGCAGGCCCGGGCTAGATTCGAACCCGCCAGCTCAGGTGTATGTGGCTGGCGCCTTAGTCGCTTGAGCCACAGGTGCCAAGCCAGAAAGTGTCTATTTATTAATATATGTGGAATTATGTTGATATTGTAACACCCGTGTACACAGACTGAATGCTTGCCTTTGCTGGTCTTGGGACTCTCCCCATCACCTGCTCTTCCCTTCACCTAGAGACAACCTTCTATGCTTTGGGCCCCAGTTTAACCACCAATGCCCCAGGGGAGTCCTTCCCTGGAAGCCACATGTGTCTGTGGCACCCAGTGCCTTCCTGCCTTATCTTGTGTCTGCTGAGGGATGACTCCCCTTCTCTCAGCACCTGGAGCTGAGCAGGTGAAAATTCCCTGATTATTTGCGGGTACATCTCTGAACTCCTGGGTGCAGTGACCTTGCCTTCCACACATCTCTAGCTCCACTGTTGTGGGTGCTGGAGAAATGGTGGATGAGTGAACAAATGATTCTGCATGTGGATTGTAATCCTGCCAGGCAGTGTCAGGCACGTTAGACCCGCTTTGTTTTACACTCTGATGGATGAAATGGAACTCATAGACCAGCAAGTGTAGAACTTTTTTTTTTTTTAGCTTTTTGTTTTGAGTTTTGGCATGCAAAAATCTCTGGCCTCCATCACAGTGAGAAAAAAAAACAGTGAGCTCAAGGCGGGCCAGGTGCCTGGAGGGGACCACAGGGAATGTCCCCAGGGAATTTGGGCCCTCTGAGATAGAGCAGAAATCTGGGAGCTGTGGCATTTGGGGCAGGGTCCCTGCAAGAGGCAGCTAAGGACAATGACTAAAGGAAAGTCCTGCTGGGTCACGGTTTCCTCTGCGTTGTTTGGAAAGCGTGTCCAGCACAGCTGTAGTCCTGC
This sequence comes from Arctocebus calabarensis, assembly GCA_963573935.1. Classification (NCBI taxonomy): domain Eukaryota; kingdom Metazoa; phylum Chordata; class Mammalia; order Primates; family Lorisidae; genus Arctocebus; species Arctocebus calabarensis. The sequence continues at coordinate 7,175 of CAUYON010056068.1, forward strand.
CTGCTGTTCAGAATGTTGGGAGGCTCTTTCCTGGGTTTGTATTCAGCTCTTCTGTGGGCCCTGGAAGGGAGACTGTCCTCCTGTCCTTTCACAAGGAGTGACCCCACATTACTGGTAACATCAGGGAACAAAGGGGCACCACATTCCAGATCTGTGAGCCTCCCAGGACTGAGGGCCAGTTTAGATGGTTACCTGGATTATCTCACCTCCTACCGCCAGCTCCCCTGGCCACTCTGGCAAAGTGTCACCTCTCCAAGGAAAGTCTTCCTAACTACCCAATCTGAAGTAGCCTACAACACATAACATATGCACACACACATGTGCGTGCACATCACAAACACACACGTACACACCGCAGGTACTGCACACACACACACACACACACACACTATTCTGTGGCCTGCTAGATCCTTACCACCTTTGTCTTCCTGTAGCTCAGTCACTCGTGCCACTGGAAGTTGATGTGGTTACTTAGTCCCTGTGGACCGCTCCCTTCTAGAAGATAAACGGCAAGACATCGGGGATCCTGCTTATCTTGGTCATCAGTGGAACCTGAGCCCTTGGAACAGAGCCTGGCTCATGGTGGGTGCAGAGGGCTGTCCCCTAGGATGAGTGTGGAATCTGGGCAGACCCCTGACAATGGCACATCACCACAATAGACAAAGCAGTCCATTCTAGGCTCTGAACTGAAAGCCTTACATGGAGCCTGGTAGAGGCAAAGGCACAGCTTTCAGGTGCTTGAGGATTTCTCAAATCCACTCGCAGACACAGAAGCACTGAGACTGGGTGTGCGGCAGAGTCTCAGAGGTGCTGTGTGCCCACCTCATGTAGCCAACCCAGACTGGTTAACTGAATAGGGGTGGGCTCACTCTGTCCTGGCACATTTCTGGGGTCCATCTCAGCAAGACCTCCAGGACTCAGGATACTGACACCCTATCCCTCTCTCTGCAGCACTGTGAAAGAGGCCCCCATGGCCCCGAGTGGCAGGGCAGCAGGGGAGGTGGACTGCCTGGTTTGAATTCTGCCTCTACTGTGAATCTCCAGCAAGGCTCTTAGCTTGTCTCCCCATTTGTCAAACACGATGCAAACAGAGCCTATCAGACAGGCTCATGCCGGGATTCAGTGAGCCAGCGCATGCGTGGTGCTTGCAAGTGGCTATCAATAGCTCTCACCCTCCGTCTTAGGCACATGTTCCCAGACCACCGGCAGCAGGAAGCTTCTGAAATTACCTTTCTGTTTCTTTGGGGAGAAGGCAGCACTCTTGAGTTAATGCCATATAGGCTGTAATTGGAGGCAGCTATGTGCCCTGTAGGAGACATGTGTCCTTTTTCCTGCCCCCACTTCCCAAGGGTTACTTTGAGGCTACCACATATATTCAATATTATGCTTATTTAATTAAATTCTCATTTACTCTTTACTTTATTTTATTTTTTTAGCATGTTTTTTATTAAATCATAGCTGTGTACATTAGTACAATCGAGCTGGCTTCATATACAATCAATTCTCATTTACCCTTGAGGGCAATGTCAGGGCAGCTCAAGGCTTTTTGTTCTCTGTGGTTCGAGGGTGTGGGAGTCCATGCACAGCTCTGGGGCTTTGACCACCTCCTCCAGGAGGGTCCATCGGAAGGAGGACCCACAGGAAGGTGCAGACTAGGGGTGCACTCTGAAAAGCCATTGGGCCAGCCAGGAAGCTGTCACCTGCTCACCCTCTTCCAAAAATAATAAATGCTCATAAGGTGTTATCTAGCATCTCCTATCCCTCAGAGCTTGGCTTAAGGCTTTCTACAGACATTATTTAATCTAATATTTAAAACGTATCTGTGAAGTATGTATTATCAGTTCCACTTTACATTCGGGGAAACTGAGGCTCAAAAAGGCACAGTAACTTGCCTCAAGTCACACAACCAAGAGATAAAGGGTTAGCTCCTGGAGGGGATCCCAGTCTCTTGGAACCCACCCAGCCCCTGAGGACCCCCCCCTTCACCTGGATAATGCCCTGGTCTCTGACTGAGCTCTGAGCAGGTGGTGCTGTAAGGGGCCAGCCGAGTGGCTCCAAAAATGTGAGTGGGGACAATGCACATGGCAATAGTATCCATGGATGCCAGGGAGTATCCAGAGCCAGGGGACAGCTGCTGAGTTTGCAGCTTGGGGCCCAGCTCCTTCGGGAAGGGTTGTCAGTTCTTGCAGAGTGGGGAGGGAGGTGGGAACAGCTGCAGCAGGGACAAGAGACTTTGAGAGACATAAAACCCAGAACGGGTCTCACTGTGAGGAGGAACAGTCCTCCTAGTACTGGGGAGGAGCAGGGTGTGGTGAACCTCCAAGATGCCTGGGGGCTCAGCACCACCAGGGCCCCACCGACATCCTCGCCCCTTCTGGAAAGCAGTTAGTCCTAGGCCCTGCGGCCAGTGGCCCACTCCGCCCCTCTCCTGCCGTGATGCCCACACTGTGCGGCTGGTGTGGGTAGTGACAGCACCAGCGTGGCTACCCACAGCTCCAGGGTCCACGACTTGGAGTGCCTTTGCCAGAAGGGACCCTGTCTGTGCCAACAGTGCAGCAACACCTGCGCCAATCTAGGCTCCTTCCAACACGGAGACTGATGCGGGGCAGGATGCTGATTTGGGGTGATCCCATGGAACAGAGAGAGGGAAGGAGCAGGGCGAGAGACAGGACGGAGGAGGGAAGATGACAGAAGATGTGTTATGAATTGGCCACCGCTGGGGTGACAGGTGCCTGTTGCCACCAGCATCTTCTGGCACATGTCAGATCATGTCTCAGAAATGTCTGCCCAAGGGACAAAGGGGAGGACTATGTCCCCTGTTGGGGGAGGGCTGCCTAGTGAAGTGTCAGGTGTGCTTGTGCAGGGGTGGAGTGGGACACCTCAGGCAGCATATATCGCAGCCCCTGTGAGACAGTGAGGCTCCAGAAGGCCAGGGATTGTCAGCACAGAGCAGCCACAGCCTGTACACAGCTGTCCCATGATGGACGTAGCTCCCAGCTTACAGGGAGCTGGGCAAGCCAAGGACATGGTTTGTCCTGCAGCAGTGCTGAGGTGCCCAGGACACTTTCCTGTGACCGCACGGATCCTGTGGCCCAGCTGCTCTCTGTCTCTGCTCCTCTCAGTCCAGAGGCCCCTCGAGAGCCTCCTGCACCCACCTTCTCTGATCTATTTCAGCTCTGCTCCCTCACAGCTCTTGTTGCTCTGTGGTGTCTGTGTATCCCTTCTCTAGCTCCTGCTTCAGCCAACAGCTCCTGGCTGGAGTCAAAGCCAGAGCCTGCCTGTCTGGTTCCTCCTACCCTGCCGTCTAATCTGGCCAGCACGGGCCTCCCCCGCCAGGCTGGCAGCACAAGAGCAGCTCATTGCCTTTGTGGCAGTTCAGTGACAGGGATGCCTCACTGGGGTGGGCGTCTCACTGGGGACAAGGCCTGTGTTACCTGAGTCATGTCATGTCCTCGCTCTGAGCCCATTTACCCCCTTTTCCCCAGGCCGTCTCACTGGGCTGTGAAGAGCAAATAGGCTGTGCTGGGGAAGAATTCTGTCAAGTTTAGGTGCTGCCCGGGTTACTTTCTGGGGAGAGGCCAAAAGACATGCCACCAGCATCTTTGGGCAGACACGAGCCTTGGAGGGTCCTGCGTCTGAGCCTGGCTTCTCCACTGGAGAGGACAGTGGGCAAAACGATCGGGGCCCTGCCCACATCACACCCTTGTCTCAGGCGTGAGATCCCCCACCAGGCTGGGAGAAGGAAAAACATCGGTGTCATCGGAGGATCTCATGGGGAGGGCCAGATGGTTGCCATGTTGGTGACGGAACTTGAACACCAGGGAGGAGATGGAAGTCCAAGTGGGTGACGTGGAGAAACGAGGTCTTACCCCCATCTTCATTACTCTGTTTCTGTCTGTCTCTGTCTTTCTCTCTCCGTCCTTGTGGAAAAGAGTCCTGTCCCTGACTCTGAGGTCCCCCTTTTAAACAGATTTTACGTCTGCTTTTCTGTCTGTGCTGCTCACTGTCTCTCCCTGTCCCTTCCCTGTGGATTTTCAGTTCCCCTCTGGATTCCTGGGAATTAATCTCTAGTTTGCTGGCAGCAGCACCAGCGCCCGCTCCGGTGGGTCCGCATCAGAATCTGCTGTAGTCTCAGCGCTCTGCCTTTATCTCCTCCCCACAATCGGTCAGGCCCACGTATCGTTTCCTCAGACCCCTCCTCTTGGCTGATGAAATCGTAGAGGACGGTGTTACCCCCATTCAGGACTCGTGTACACTCTGTTGGTCATTCTCATCGAAACTTCAGTTAAGGGCGGTGCCTGTGGCTCAGTGAGTAAGGCGCCGGCCCCATATGCCGGAGGTGGCGGGTTCAAACCCATCTCCGGCCAAAAACTGCAAAAAAAAACCCAAAAATTTCTGGCTACTTTAAAAAAAAAAGAGAGAAAGAAAAAGAAACTTCAGTTAAATCAGGGGTGGATGTGTGACTGAAGGGGGCCAGCCGAGCTCCCAGGGAGGAGCTGGACATCAAGGGCAGGATGGAGGGTGGACACTGGTCAGGACTTTGTTGTCCAAAAGGCCTGTTGGTGATATTGTTTCTCACCTTGGTGGCTGGACCCCTGGGGAAATAATGCTTATATGCTATGAAGATAATCTTTTATATGTACGAATAAGAAAGTGGTGGTGGCTGCCTTGCCCTGCTTGCGGAGCTCTGAGGAGACCACTGGATTGTCCCTGTCCTGGGCCACTGACTTGGCTGCTCCCTGTGCTCTTCCAGAGTTCACTGTCCGACCTCTCCTGTGATTCTGGGAGACTCTCCCAGTTTCTCCTCTCCCTCCTGCTCTCCACCCCCTTAGACATCCCAGAATTGGTTTCTGTGGCTTATAACCCAAGCAGCCTTCCTGACTGTGTATGTGTGTGTGTATATGTGACTGTGTATGTGTGTTATATATGTGTATGTGTGTGTATGCACGAGTGGATGTGTGTATACGTGTGTGTATGTATAAATGGGCGTTATGTATGTGCGTGAGGGATCCACTGAGGTAGGCCATGTCTGCTTCTTCAATTGCATTTAAGGAAAGAGAGAGAAAAATCGTGTTTCATGTTTATGATCCCAGTTTTACCTCGCAGCTGGCCTGGCTGGTGCAGCTGGTGCAGCTGGTGTGGCTGGTGTGGCTGCAGTGGCATGATGCTGGGTTGAAACAGTGAGATTTGGGCTCTCAGGCAAAGGAAATCCTGGCAGCGGGAAGGGGAAGTCAGGCCTAGCTGCAGAAGGAAATGGAGGGCCATGGAACGTGCACAGTCCTCCTCATCCTCAGATCCAGCCTCTTTCCCTTTACAGAGGAGGAACCACTGCGGGTTACAGGGGTTAAGTCACTGGCCCCAAGTGACATAGAGAATTAATGACTGGTCTGGGTCTCACCCATTAGAAAGGAAAGAGGGAAGCTGGGAGGAGGCTTCCAGCTCCTGGAAGTGAACTACTATCCAGGTAGTTCAGCTGGATGGTGGGGGTGGGGAAGGGAAAGCAGGGAGACGGCTGGGCTCTCTGGGTGAGAGGTCGCAGGTGGGGTTGCTGCCACAGGAAAGTGCTGTAGTCATTGTAGAACGATGGAGAAAATTTTGAGTGTGGGCATTTATCATCCAGCCAAACAATACGTGTTCAGAGATGGCAAAGGACAACCATTGTTGCACCCAGCTGGAAATACATGTTTGGTCAGAAAAGACATTCATCTGCTCAGTCTTTCACATTGTAAGCAGGCCTACTATGTGTCCCTGTCACAGGCCCTGGGGACTCCATGTAAGCAAAGCAGGCTCTGTCCACTTCTTGATGAAGACATTGACTTTTGGAAAAGATAGAGAGGAAATAAGCAGTATTGTAAACAGTTGTTTAGCAACTCCGTGATAAGTGCGATGAGGGGCTAGGGAAGGGGAGCAACAGGGAACCAAGGCCCTTAGGAGTAAGTTTGAAGCTGCTTCCAGAAGAAGGAGGTTTATCAAGGGGTCAGGCAGGAAGGATCCCTGGGTAGTGGGCACAGCATGTGTGGAGTCCCTAAAGCTTGGAGCGTGTGGCTCATTGGGGGCCTGAGGAGCTGAGCTGGAGCTGAGCTCAATGGAGCGCGGTATGTGTGGTGGTGACAGGGAGAGAGATAAGAGTTGAGTGTGCAGGTAGAAGAAAGGGAGAGGTGGAGGAAGGGCTCAAAAGCCTGATGGTTCAGTATGCACACACACACACACACCCGTGTGTTAGTCACGCTTTCCCAGTGATACAGGGAAATCTCTGTAGAAAGAGATTTAGTGTAAGGAACTGGATCTGCAAGTCCTAAATCAGCAGGCAGGGCTGGGTGGACAAGTTTGAGTCCAGAGGTCATGGGCTGAAGGATCCACTCTTGCTCAGGGAGGTCAATCTTTTTGTTCTAATAAGGCCTTCAACTAATCGGTTAAGGTCCACCCACGTAGGGGAGGGTAGTCCACCAATTTAAAGGTTATCCCATCCCAAAACACTCTCACGGTAACATCCAGAATAACATTTGATTTCATATCTGGTCATCATGGCCCAGCCAAGTTGACACATAAAATCACCCATCACAGTGATTATCTATAGGGGGTGTTACATGCTCAGCAACACTCTGTCTCTCACCAGGGCCCCGCAGCTGCTGTGGGAGAATGGATTGGTGTGAATGTGTGTGGAAAGGTGTGTGATGGTGCAGCCCAGGTGAGAGACAGAGGAGACTGTTTGATGGAGGTGGAAATACTCTCCTGTTTCGAGATGTATTTACTAACTGGGAACTGCCTGTCAGGTAGAGGGGCACGTTGGGGTGAGGAGGTTCTTATGAGGCAAGATCAGCTGCTGGGGGGCGGGCCCTGGTAGCAGAGTGTGGGTCCCCACTCAGGTGCTTTCCTTATGATTACACATAGTGTGCCTCACTGCTCTTCCTGTCTCACAGGTGGTTGACAAACACACATCAGTTGAAGGAACCATCTCTAGTTCCTGTTCCAGACCCAAAGCTATACACATTCCAGCAAATTCCGCTCAACACTCCTTCAATTGCTTACCCCAGTCCACAGAGATTTCTCTTTTCCCACAAACCTGACAGCATGTATTATCCGATTTAGCAAATGGATTGTTTATTCCTTTATTATTCTTTAATGTTTAAAGCCTCATATTTGAAGTGCTTTTATGAGTAATTGATTTCACATATTTTATTTAAATGGTGGAGCAGCATGCCTTATGAAGTACATAGCTGTCTAATTAAGCTAAACAACAGACAAAAATATGTTTAGATACCTTTCATCAATGAAGGTTGATTTCTTGTTCATGCCATAGGCCATTGAGTCCTTTTCCAATCTCTGGCTGTCCTGTGGCTCTTCCATCTTGTGGTTTATCCTAATAGCATGTGAGACCTGGAAGGTAAGAAGAGAGATTGGAGAGAGATTTGTGGGAGAAGTTATGAGCCAGGCACACAGGTGACCTGCATCACTTCCTCCTACTTCTCATTGGCTGGAACATAGTCATGTGGCCTCACCGAGCTGCAAAGGAAGATGGGAAATAAAGCTTAAGAAATGTCTGCCAAGAGGAGAAAATTGCTATTGGTGAAAGCTAGCAGCATTATAGATGAGAAATGCTCATCTTACTGCGCCAGTAAGATTGTGGTCATTTTAGAGTAAGCTGAGTGAAAACATTTGTTCACTCAACACAGTGAAATGAATGATCAAAAGTTGTAGAGCAGAGAGTGGGGATGCCAGAACCCAACAGCAGGCATTAAAGCACAGCAAAGTGTTCACAATAAAATATTAACTATCGACAGCAGAATATAAAACAATATGCAATTTGGTTTCACTTACCTTAGTTTTTATATTCATATATTTGTCCACATATAGAAAACAGACTAGAAGAACATACCTTGGAGGGACTTCATTTGGTTTCTTGCACTATATGTGGTTAACTTTTTTATGTTTTCAATATTTTCTTCAGCGAGAAAACAATTATCATTGCTTTCTAAAATCAGTCAATTGATCTCCTTAAAGTTAAATTCTTTATTTCCATAAGAGCATGTTATAAAAACACAAAAGTTGTCCACAGGGACACATGACAGTGGCATTCTTATTTATAGTAATATTTTCTTACATCTATGATTTTAGTATTTTATATTGTTCAGTGGGCTATGGCTTATTTCATCAGTTCATATTTTGTCTGCAGAGTTTCTGGATTCACTCCATAAGCTCTGATCTCACACTTTTCTGCCAGCTGCTGGCAAGGCCCTTGGTGGCACAGAGTAGGTATTCATGCCTCCACAAATTCAGGAATAAAGTTATGAATGAATGCAGTGAGTTCCTGCCAGGGGAGCCCAGATTGTGAAGGGCCTTGCATACCATGAGTGGGTTTGGTCAGCTTCCTGTGGCATTGTAGAACAGTGAAGCAGGCTGTGCCCTGTCAGCCTTTGGTCTCAGGAGCTCACTGCCAACAGTGATAGCTGCAGCCAGTGAACATGGAGGTGGGGCTCCTGGAAACTTCATGGGTAGGCTGCTGAAGTCTGGAAACCAACATCTGATCTGAGAGCAGCTCTGTACCCAACCCAGAGCTCTGTCTAGAACCTCATTTCTTAGCCACCAGATGACTGGGCACTTAAGATGTTTCTTACCATTCCATCTTCAAGCACTCAGAAGGTTCTTCTCACAGACCTTAGACTCAGCTCAGTAGGTCCCCACCCCCACTTGGGAACAGGAGAGCAGGCCAGAAACCCTGCAGGCAAACAACTTACTTGGATTTATTATTTGTGTATCTTCACATCTGGGGAGCATAAACAGGCCATGATTGTCAGCTATAGTCACTTCTTAGGGGTGAGTCAGGACATCCTGTGAAAGACTTGTTGCCCTGACTTTCTGTGAGTGGACATGGGGTGTGTGCACACCCCATGTCCACTCGCACACCCTCACACACATTCACATCTTCACAGCACAATCGAATCCCTCACCCCAAATACAGAGTCACCTTTTCTTACTCTCCTCTCTGCATTTCTGATGTCAGGGGGTCTTGCATTTTTGCTGCAACAAATTTAAAGGCAGGAAAAAATGAATGTAGAAGGTACAGCTACATTTTTATTCCTTTTTTTTTTTGAGACAGAGTCTCACTTTATCACCCTTGGTAGAGTGCTGTGACGTCATAGCTCACAGCAACCTCCAGCTCTTGGGCTTAGGCGATTCTCTTGCCTCAGCCTCCCGAGTAGCTGGGACTACAGGCACCCACCATGATGCCCAGCTATTTTTTGTTGCAGTTTGCCTGGGGCCAGGTTTGAACCCGCCATCCTAGGTATTTGGGGCCGGTGCCCTACTCGCTGAGCCACAGGCACCACCCTACAGCTACATTTTTAAACTTTTTGTTTGTTTGTTTTTACTTTTATAAGCAACCATTCTTTTTCCAATAAAATGTTACATTGATAAAAGGAAAATTGCTCAGGGGGAAGCCAGGCAGGGCCCAGAACCCCGGCCACTGGGCAGTCTGTCTCAGCCCCCAGTGGTGTTGGAGAAGTTCTGGGAAAACACAAGTAAAGTTGTTTGGGGAAAGGCAGGTAGGGTTGGGACCGCCAGGCTCCAGTGCCCCTGCTTCAGCGTCACTGTGAACCCCTGGCAGTTGGCCACCTCTTGGAAAGAATGCCCTATTCACAGAGACCTGCTTGAGCCCTGGCTCTGCGTGACTCGTGGGTGGAGTGGGTAGACATGACTCTCCCAAGGCCCGAGTTTCCCATCTGTGAACTTACGCATGCTCTGATGCCTGGCACGAACCTCCTCCCCTGCCTTCCACTTTGTTAGGCCCAAGTGGTCTCTAAGTTGATTTCTAGTGCTGTGATTTCATGGTGGGAGCTTCGTGATGGATAAAATATGCCACTATAAGAAGTTAAGCAATATTTTGGGATACTTTAGGGACCTCCCAGAAGAACTGTTGAGGCTGTTTGCATACTCATCTCCTCCCACCCCCTGCCTTCAAATCAAATTCAAGCCATTATGTGCTTTTTATCTTCAAAGCTCTTTTAGAAACTTGGGACAGAACAGAGTAAGAAGGGAATTTTGAATTTCCATACAGCTATGTTAACGGTTTCAAATCCAAGACTACTATTTTCAATGATTTGACAGGGACAGAGCTGGAAGAGACCTTCCATTTCATAGACAGGGAAACTGAGCTGGGAAGGAGCATCAGTTAGTGGCAGAGGCAGCAGGGAGTCAAGGGCTCCTGACTGCCTATGGGTGCAGGGAGTTTAAGAGCAAAGGCTTCAAGGTAAAACAGACCACCATGGAATCCCAACTCAGCTGTTGAAAACGCTGAAATGGTGGGCAAGTTATTTAAAGTCATTGAACCTCAGTTTTATCCTTTGGAAAGTGAGAGCAATCCCAGTTCATATGCCTAATGTTGGGATTAACCAACATGGTGGTTATAAAGTGCCCAGCTTAGTGCAAAGCTCCAAAAAGTGCTAGAAAAATGATACCTGTGCTATTACTAAGCGTGTTGTCTAGATAAGGAAACCGGCTCAGAAAGGTTCAGCCCTTTGCTGGATTGGGCTCCTAGAGCTTGTGCCTAACTATTACACCTGGTTTTGAGAAAACAGTGCTTCCCAAATTCCTTTCAGTGAGAACCTAAGATGTATTAGGAAGAATTTCTGGGCAAGCTCACCTGGGATAGAGCCTGAGCCTCCAGGGTTTGTATTTGGGCAGAAATGCCTGAGCCCAGCGGGAGAATGCTGGTTATGCTGGCAAGTGTGTGCTTTGAGGACAGTGGGGTGATAGAGGAATGAAGAGCCCCAGCTTGGGTAGAGGGTCATGCACCCATATTGCCACCTATGCCCCAGACCCTGCATGCTTTAAACTGCTCAAGTCCCCAAATGTGGCAAGAGGGTGCTGAGGCCAGAAGGCAGTCAGCCCTTGAGGGCACAGGTGCACAGAGCCGGAGAGAAAAGCTAGAGGAAGCCAGTTGTCAGAAAGTCACAAAAATCATTTTGGGGTGGAAGGATGGGATGGGAAGGAGGAGAGACCCTCTGGAGGCTCCCGGACCATAAATTGGGAGCTTGGGCGAACCTTCTTGAAATTCCCAAGGGGCAGGGAACTTTGGTTTTGTGAGTGTAAACCAGTTAAGTAGTCCTTCACCAACCTGGAGCAATGGAGCTGAGAAAGCTGCTCTTCCTGTTTATACCTAGACTACTCTTTTTTTTTTTTTTTATTGAATCATAGCTGTGTACATTAGTTCAACCATGGGGTACAGTGTGGGGGCGTCACATGCAATCTGAGATATTTTATCAACCTGATTGACATAACATTCATGATATTTTCTCGTTTACTATATGAAAACATTTTTGATCCTTGTTTAGAAGTTTTCTCCTGACCCTTCGAATTTGTACCATACATGTGATCTCACCCTTTGTCCCATCTCCCCCCACCCTCTCCCTCCCCTTCCCTCCCTCTCCCCTTTCCCCTTCTTCCTGTGCAATAAATGGGTTGTAGCCTTCACTTGAACGATAAAGAATTTGTCTCATATTAGGGGT
>CAUYON010056069.1:2500-27246 GCA_963573935.1 Arctocebus calabarensis
TAAGGTCTCTAAGGAGGGATGCTGTCCTTTTCTCTTTCCTTCAAAGAGTGGTGAACACGGGGCTTTAGCGGGGCTTCTCCTTCCATCACGCCACCCCCACCTGGTGTCATAGCAGGGCTGACAACTCCAGGGTCATTTGCTGCCATCTCCCCAGCAGGGATAGGGAGACCCTTCATAAGACTTTTGTCCACAACACCAGCTGGAGCTCTGTCAGGACCCCTGGAGGCCCATGAATGGGAAGTGAGCACAAAGTGTCATGCTGACCTATCTATGAGGGGGTTTCATGGTGGGTCTGCTGTGGCAGAATTTGGATTCAAAGGCAGGAAACCTGGCCTTATTTGAAGGAGCCACACAACAGAATTCTGCCTGAACAGGAATGGGGGATCCTCCAAGGAAGCATAGGAGTATTACGACATCCCCTAGAAGTCTTTGGGAAACTTCAACAGCCTTTTCAATCCTAGTCGTCTAAGTTAGGGTCTTTATGAAAAAGGCAAGGTGGCTTGTCTAGGCAGAATTAATCCAAGACAGGTTTGTCTGAGTCACACAGCACCAAAAATACCAGTTTTCAAGGCAGCTGCCTGTCTCCTAAAATGGCGGGTTTCAAGCAGCCACCTGGGTCCTTGGTTCTTGGAGCTTTATTTTCAGAAATGAACAGACACACTAAAGTAAGGCAAGCATGAAACAGAGTTGATTGAGGAAGAGAAAGATGGGCAAAGCAGGATACCGTCTCCATAGACAGCAAAAGGGCCTCCATTGCCAGGGCAAGTAGGCAAAGGGCCAAAGACACTGTGCTTTTCCACTTTTAGAATGAGGAGACAGAAGAACCTCCACTGTGGAACTGAGAGGAAGGTTCCTTGAAGTAATAGATATAGAGAACAGCGAGTAATGACTGACACATGGCAGCGTTATTAACATAGAAGGTGCCCCCAAATGTATACAATAGAGAAAAACTGTATTAAAATTGTAATACTCAGGCTCAGTGACTATAGTTCAGTGGCTAGGTCACTGGCCACATACACCCAGGCAGACGGCTTTGAACCTAGCCTGGGCCAAACAACAACAACAACAACAACAACAACAACAACACAATAACCGGGCATTGTGGCGGGCATCTGTAGTCCCAGCTACTTGGGAGTCTGAGGCAAAATTGTCATACTCAATCCTTGTGTATGAGGTCAATTAAGCTCATGAAATCTTCCTAGAACAAGTGCTACACCCTTCATTGCTGAACATCACTACGGTCACCTTCAAGGCACTGCCCTTGGGAACTGTGCATTGACACCAGCACTTAATTCATCTTTCAAAGCAATTTTGGAACTCTTTTTCTGGAATGGCAGTCAGAACTATCATCATATGAGGTCTGACAGTTAAGCTCTCCAGCTTATCCTAGAAAAAGTGCCACATACCTCATTGCTGAATATCACTACGGTCACCAGATGGTCAAGGGGAGTGATTTGAGGGTGACCATAGGGATATTCAGCAATAAGATGCATAGCACTTTTTCTAGGACAGCTTTGCAAATTTAATGGCCAGACCTCTCTACTGATAACAAAAGATGAATACAAGTCACATTGGGCATTTTTTGTAATTGCAGAAGTCAAACGTGACTTGGGTAATTACAAATTTAATACAGTTTCTTCCTATGTTAAAATGTGTATACAGTTTTGGGGGCACCCTCTGCCTTTTCACTATTATTGCTGAGGATTAAATGCATCTCTACTGAATCAATGATTTGAACATTTTGCGAAGGCAGCTGACTTTCTATTGGCTGTGTTGGTGGTTCACTAATTGAGTGACTCTGCTAATGACCAACCTTTGCCTTCTATAAGCTGTGACAGAAGATCTGATAGATTTGACAAGTCCCAGTAGAACAGAGTGGCTGCGTTGGGTAATGTCAACTCTGGTTCTTGATCAGCATATACACAGGGAGGGGGACTGAGTCTGGTGAAGAGTCTATGCTTTTGAAAAGAGGAAGGTATAAATTTTAGGTACCTTGCATTGAATGTCCAAGACAGCTATGACATAGGAAGATATTTGCTACATTAAGTGAGAAAAGTAGAATACAGATTTATACAACATAATTAAAACAATGGCAGGAAATATATGGCGTAAAAATATTATGATTTATATGATTTAGGCAGTGAGTCAATATTACTCCTTTTTCTAACCTTTAGTAGAATCAGATTTTCTTAAATATGCAGATACTACTTTATACAATGTACTTTATAAAGTCTAAATAAAAATACTTGCAACCATTTTTCCATCTTCAAGCTATGCACAAGAAAAGCAGATAGTTATAATTACTTAGATAATATAGGTTGGGGATTTTATAATTGAGAAAGAAAAAAATGTTCTAGACAGGATTTCTTATGTTGTTTATTTGCCTGACACAATTTAATAGTTGTTACCATATTTACCTTCATGACCTTGGAGGCCGTGTAAAGTCCTTGGTTCACCCTTATTGTTCTGGACGTGCTGACTCTTCAAAATAGAGCTTATAAAAGTCTATGCACTTGGAGAAATCTCTGACATATGGCTCCTAGTTTATTTCCCAGCTGTTTTCTGTTAACCTTGACTTTGAGATTTTTTTTCCCCCACATAATTTATATATCGAGGCAAGATGTAAGTCAGCGGGAAGTTGTATTTTGGATGTGAAGATATTAAGGTACAAAGCATGAAAAGAAAATAGCATTTTTTTTTTTTTGCAAATTACGGTTAACTGTTCAAAATTTTTAATTCTTTCTCACTGTCCAGTGCTTTTCCCTTCTCTCTTTTCTCTTTTGCCTTTATCGAACTTTCACATATGCTGCTTTGGCCCCATGTGAACAACTTATGTTTCTGGAGTAATCCTAAACCTCTATGGGCAAGAGCAGAACCCCTTTAAAGTCACAGGATCACAGAAACAGTTAATTAAAAACAGCAGGCTCTTACCTGATGTCTTAAGGATGACTTTTAATTATGTTAACTGCCCTCCTTTTCGTAATGAGGATGTCCTGGAAGCCCTGCACATGGTTTTCCATGCTGCCTTTGCAGACAAACTCTGTGTCCAGCAGGACTGCTGTTGCTTGCCAGACCAAATCCTTTCTGTGTGACAAAGCCTGCCATTGTGTCCCCCAGGCAGCCCCACTGATCTTTCCCAAAGGACCTTTTAGAACATGTGCACACTTATTTCCATTCCCTGATGTGCTGGATGCCAGAGAACCATGGTAACTTGCCTGCACCCCGGACTGTGATCCAACGCTGTCTGATCTTCTATGAAAGCCATTTCTGGCAGCTGACCTCTGTGTGTGTGTGTGTGTTTGGGTGCGGGGGGTGTGTGTCCAGTTGGGGGAGGGCAATCTCTGGTGCTTTTGTGGAGGGTGAGGAAGGAATAAAGGGGTGAAGAAGTGACATGGTGTCAGTGTCCTCATTGACTCAGCTGTTCAGGGTCTTAATTCCAGCTCACAACTGGATGTCCAAGGGATTGAAGGAGAACTTCTTCCTGACTCCCCTCCAAGTGTTTCCAAATGTACTTGAGAAAGTTCCATGTGATTTTTTTTCATGTAGCACCTGCTCTAACAATCCAAAAGCAACTTTTTTTCTTCTCTATTATACTGTATGTACATCTGTTATTTTGCTGACATGGAAGCTAGCATAACAATTAGATTCATCACTTGCCCAGTCAGTAGATTCCAACTAAGCTTAAGAGACCTCAGTGTATTCTTTGAGTGAACGATTTAACCAATGAGAGACCAAATTAAGAAATCTTCTCTATAAAGGCTTTTGGGGGTTAGATCAGTGACATATGATTCCTAAGTTTGTTTCATTTCAAGGTGATGATGAGACGAAATTAGAATGCCTAAAGGATAAGAGAATGAGGGACTTTAGGAATCCTTTTTAAAATAAATTTAATTTTTGCTTAAACAAAAACATATTTTGGGAAACAACTTTTAAAAACACCTACGTTTTCTGTCTACACAATTGTAACAAATGGAGACCTTGATGCAGCGACAATTCCTTTTTTCCCTCCACTTCTTCACAATAAGAACAACAAAGAAATAGTTTCTTCTCCACAGCTATTTTTTCTTCTTAGCATTAAAATGTAAATGGTGTACTTGGGTGGGGTGAATCCGGGTGGGAAATGGAGGCAATTTGAAAAGCCTCTCCCCTGTGGATGCAAGCATCTTGGTTCAGTCCTGGACACTGCCTTTGATGAAACAACAGTTTCACCAAACTGATTATCTTTGGAGAGAGAGAGAGAGCGCACACAAATAAAACAGCGAACAGGGTGGTGTTTCTGGAGACACCAAGCTTCCCAAGAGAAGCTGGTAGTGAAGATACAGAAAGTTCTCATTCCTAGCAGAAAAATTTAAATTGACAAGATAAGTTTAAGTACACCAAAACATAGCCAGTGTGTGTAGTGCAGGCTGTGTCTAAATTAGGAATGAAGTCTGCTTTAAACATTGTTTCAAAATTATTTTAAAAACTGGTTGGTTTTGACTTGGCGCCTGTAGTACAGTGGTTACAGCTCCCGCCACATACACCCAGGCTGTGGCAGGTTCGAACCTGGCATGGCTCAGCTAAACAATGACAATTGTAACCAAAAAATAACTGGGCGCTGTGGCCTGCAGTCCCTGCTACTTGGGAGGCTGAGGCAAGAGAATTGCTTGAGCCTAAGAGTTTGAGCTGTGACGCCGCAGCACTCTACCTAGGGTGACACCTTGAGACTCGGTCTCAAAAAAAAGAAAGAAAAAAAAATTAAAAATTGTGCAAGAGGCTTCAGGAAATGAAAGTTGAATAAAACGTAGTTTCAGGGCCTTTTAGGCTAATTGCAAAAGGTGGAGGTAAGGAAGACTAGGACAGGGAAAAGGAAAACAAATCTCACAGGAAATGTGTAGTTTTATAAAGGATTTGAGGGCATCGTTAGGAGACTGTGGTCCCTAACCCTGGGGCCACAGACCAGTATTGGTCCATGGCCTGGCAGGAAGCGGGCCACCCGGCAGGAGGGGAGTGGCAGGCAGCCAGTGAAGCTCCCTCTGTGGTTACTGCTGCCCCCACCGCTTGCACCACCTCCTGTGCTCTGCCTCCATCAGATCAGTGGGGGTGGGGGCGGGGGGGGGCTGGGGTAGTGTGAGGATGGAGGGTTGGGCAGGAGGATTAGATTCCCATAAGAGCTGGAACCCTACTGTAAACTACAAATGCGAGGGATCTAGGTTGTGCATTTCCTATGAAAATCCAGTGCCTCCTGGCTCGGTGCCTGTGGCTCAACGGGCTAAGGCGCCAGCCACGTACACCTGAGCTGGCCGGTTCAAATCCAGCCCCGGCCCGCCAAACAACAAGGACGGCTGCAACCAAAAAAAAAAAAAAATAGCTGGGCATTGTGGCGGGCACCTGTAGTCCCAGCTACTTGGGAGGCGGAGGCAAGAGACTGGCTTGAGCCCAGGAATTGGAGGTTGCTGTAAGCACTCTATCCAGGGTGATAGCTTGAGGCTCTGTCTCAAAAAAAAAAAAAAAAAAAAAAAATTCCAGTGCCTCCTGATCTGAGCGGAGGCCGTGATGCTAAAGCTGGGGAGTGTCTGCAAATACAGATTATCATCAGCAGGGAGGTTGGCCTGCACCGAGACCATCATAAATCAACTGCTTGCAGACTCATATCAAAACCATCCCCCTGGCTCCAACCATGGAAAAATTATCTTCCATGAAACTGGTCTCTGGTGCCAAAAAGCTGCGGACCACAGCTATAAAGAAAATGTACTGTTTGATGAAGGGTTGGATCAGAGTTTCATGGAGAATGTGGTTTTCTACATTTTTCCTTGAAGAATAGATGGGAAGGGATATTCCAGGTCCAGTTAACAGAATGAGCTAAGTCTACAAAGTGTAAGTTGTATTATTTTTTTCTAACTAGCCCACAAATATTTAACATAAAACTTTACCCACAGAATTATGTATGTATATTATATGTATATATAACTATTTATGATATATGTTAATTATAATCTGAACCACCATCATAAATAATGGTTCTATGCCAGATAATTTATGAGATGATCAATGAGAAGGAGAATAGTTTGTTTTCCAGGGTTCCAAAGTATGGATGTTTAAAAATTTGATAGTTGAGAGTTATTTAAATGCTTTGAAATACTCATTTCATGCACTCTTTCAATAAATATCTACTGAGGCTTGGCACCTGTGGCTCAACGGGCTAAGGCGGCAGCCATATACACCTGAGCTGGCAGGTTCGAATCCAGCGCGGCCCGCCAAACTACAATGACGGCTGCAACCAAAAAATAGCGGGGCATTGTGGCGGGCGCCTGTAGTCGAAGTTACTTGAAAGGCGGAGGCAGGAGACTCTCTTGAGCCCAGGAATCGGAGGTTGCTGTGGGAGTGCTGTAACACCACAGCCCTCTGTCAAGGGTGACAGCTTGAGGCTCTGTCTCAAAGAAAAAAAAAAACTATCCTCAGAAACAAATATCTACTGAGCCCTGTCTAAGCACTGGGGAAACATCAACAAAGAAAGCAAAATTCTCACTCTCATGGAGCTAACGGATGACACAAACACTTGAACAAGTAAATATAGATGTCATCAGCTCGGTGCCTGTGGCTCAAGTGGTGAACGCTCCAGCCACGTACACGTACACCTGAGCTGGAGGGTTCGAATCCAGCCTGGGCCTGCCAAACAACAATGACGGCTGCAACCAAAAAATGGCTGGGTGTTGTGGTGGGCGCCCCTAGTCCTAGCTTCTTGGGAGGCAGAGGCAGGAGATTCGCTTGATCCCAGGAGTTGGAGGTTGCTGTGAGCTGTGATGCCACAGCACTCTACCCAGGGTGGCAGCTTGAGGCTCTGTCTCAAAAAAAAAAAAAAAAAAAATAGATGTCATCAGCCAATCACACCTATGGAGAAAAATTGATTAGGTAAGGTGATACCTTACTTAATCCATTAGGTAAAGGGGCACCTGGGCGGCACCTGTGGCTCATCGAGTAGGGCACCGGCCCCATATACCAAAGGTAGTGGGTTCAAGCCCAGCCTCGGCCAAACTGCAAAACAGAAAAATAGCTGGGCGCTGTGGTGGGTGCCTGTAGTCCCAGCTACTCGGGAGGCTGAGGCAAGAGAATCGCCTAAGCCCAGGAGTTGGAGGTTGCTGTGAGCTGTGATGCCACAGCACTCTATCCAGGGTGACAGCTTGAGGCTCTGTCTCAAACAAACAAACAAACAGACAAACAAAGAACGAGCCATACAGATATTTGGAAGAAGGACACATCAAGAAGCAGGAATAGTAAGTTCAAAGGCCCCAAGGCAGGAATGCACCTGGGACTGTGAGGGGCAACTTGGTCACCAGTGTGACTTGAACAGAGAGAGGCAGAGGAGAGGATTAGAAGATTACTATCTGTGGCTCCGGGCCCATAGCTCAGTGCTTAGGGCACCAGCCACATACACTGAGGCTGGTGGTTTTGAATCCTGCGAGACGACAATGACAACTGCAACAAAAAAATTGCCGGGCGTTGTGGTGGGCGCCTATAGTCACAGTTACTTAGAAAGCTGAGGCAAGAGACTCGCTTAAACCCAAGAGTTTGAGGGTGCTGTGAGCAGTGACACCACAGCACTCCACCAAGGGTGACATAAACTCTGTCTTGGAAAAAAAAAAAGGAGAAGGAGAAGGGAGAAGACTAAGGTCTGAGAAGTGGGAGACAGGAGTAGGAGGGGCTTTTAAAGTCATTTTAGGCCCAGTGCAGTGGCTCATACCTATAATCCTAGCACTCTGGGAGGCCAAGACAAATGGGTAGTTTGAGCTCACAAATTTGAGACCAGACTGAGCAAGAGCGAGACCTCGTCTCTACTGAAAATAGAAAAACTAAGGCAAGAGGATCACTTAAGCCCAAAAGTTGGAGGTTGCTGTGAGCTATGATGCCATAGCACTCTAGCCAGAGTGACAGCTTGTGACTCTGTCTTGAATAAAAATAAAATAAAATAAAGTCATTGTAAACACTTTGTTTTTTCCTCTGAGTGCTAGGGAGATATTGGATGGCCCTTAACAGAAAAGTGCCCTGACCTATTTACTTACATGTTTGTGACTTGGTGCTAGGTGACAGTGGCAGAGTGGGAAGAGGTGGGCATAGTCTGGAATAGTTTGAAGGAAGATATTTACCAGTTAGTTACAAATGGAGAATGAGAGAAAAGAAGAGTGAAGAATAACTTGAGGCCTGGCACTCTGGCTCACACCTGTGATCCCAGCACTCTGGGAGGCTGAGGTGGGAGGATCCCTTGAGCTCAGGAGTTTGAGACCAGCCTGAGCAAGACCCAGATCCTGTCTTTTTGTTTTTTGTTTGTTTGTTTTTTGTCACCCTTGGTAGAGTGCCATGGCGTCACAGCTCACAGAAACCACAAACTCTTGGGCTTAAGGGATTCTCTTGCGTCAGCCTCCCAAGTAGCTGGGACTACAGGCGCCTGCCACAGCGCCCAACACCCGGCTATTTTTTTTTGGTTGTTGCAGTTATCGTTGTGTAGCTGGCCCAGGCTGGGCACCCCGCACCCTTGGTGTATGTGACCGGCACCCTACCCACTGACAGCCGACAAGATGACTTTTCAAATAGACTTTGTGTCAGAAAAAGCTATAAAACATGGAAAATGCAAATATTAATATGCAGTTTGGTTTTTGTATAAAAATTGCTGAGAAATAATGGTATATGTCTTATAAAAATTATTAAAATACAATAGATCTAATGTAAAATTTAAACAATGAACTTAAATGCCATTTTGTATTATCTAATATTTAAGGTATTATTTATGTTATTTTGAAGTGGGGAATGTGTGATGAGAAAGTCACATTCCTTTAATGTGTATGTAGATTTATATTTTGGGAATAACTACATAAAAAATTATGAACATTCAAAAATAACTACATTAATTTTATTAGGCACCATTTAAATTTCTATTTGCAAATAATGAAAAAGAAAAAAGTGTATATTGCTAAAAATTAATTAGTTCAACAACTAGCTTTAACATTATTTTTTTTGAATAGGTGGTAGAATATAATCAACATTTTAAAAAAGGGTAAGGATCAACTATAATTAAAATAATTATTTTATGATAGGGATTTGCTTTGAACACTAATACAGGGAACTCCAAAGAAATGACATAAAATGTTTTTTCTGTAGTTTAATCCAGTGTTATTTAAAAATATTGCTAATCTCAGAAAACATTCCATTTACGTTGAAAAACTTCACTATATAAATAGATGGTAGGGTATCCTATTTTTGCTGAATATTTTAAACTTTTATCTGATGAAAGCAGCACTATTACGTAGGTATGGCATATTAGTGTGGTTTTGACATTCTGGCAAAGTTATGACATTTAATAACTAACATGTATTGTTTTCTTACCATTGTGTTAGAAGCTTGTCTAAACATTACCTGTTACCCAATTTAATCTTTTCAACAACCCAAAGCAGTGGGTACTACATTTATCCTCATTTTACTGGTAAGAAAACTGAGTCCCAGAAATTATTTTGTCTGGTTAGTATGAAAGCTGGTAAACAGTAAAGTCCAAATTAGAAGCTGGGTTCTAATTAGAAGCCTGTCTTCACATGTCATATTATTAACCACTGCGTCATACTCCTGAAGTTGTACTGGCATTGACCTTCATCTTTGTAGCAAAGTGGATTTCAGTGTATTTTTTATAGTAACACGTATGTATGATATGCAGGCAAGTTAAGTAGTATCAAATGCTTGGAAAACCTGAGTTTTTTCTGATCGATAAATGAAACCTATAATTATGCTTTAAAAAAGGGAACTTTTAAAGGAAAATTCTGAAATGACCTTTAGTTATGGAGTGGTTGAAAACGTAGGAAATATTAAAACCAATTTGTTTTTATTAATAACCTTTTGTTTTTAGTTGGAGAAAGGAGAGATCATGAGTGCATTTTCTTAGTTACATTATTTGAGAAGATGACTAAAAGATGAGGGAAACTTGGAGATCTTATTTATGGTAATCTTAATAACAGCCACAAATATAATCTTAATAACAGCCACAAATAGCATCTGTTATTCACTGCACCAGACCCAGCTCTAAACACATGGCTTATTATTACCTATGATTTAATCCTTACAAGAACTTGAGACAAGCCATTGTTATTATCCCTAGTGTAGAGAATTCAGGTTTTTCAGAATGATTTTAAGTACCAGGCTGGTTGGTTTCAACTGTTAACAGTCTTTTTTGTTTGTTTTTTCTTTTTCTTTTAGTAGCAGGTGATAAATGGATAATTGCAGGAAATACGCTCTGGTTATATATCCCCTTTCTCGTTGAGTGTACAGTGATCGCACACACTTCTGCGCACCTTTTTTTCTGGCCACAATGCACTGAACCCTGTTTAGTGTGCTCTGGCTTTAAAGTCTAATGATATTTCCTTTTTAGATTTCAGTTTGTTCCAAGTATTATAATCACTTCCTCTGTGATGTCTCAGCCAAATCCTCCATTTAGTATCCCATGTTTCCTGTTCATACCAAATCTTTAACTGAGGAGTTAGTTTTACCTTATTCTATGCCTGTCACGGTTTTTCCTGTAAAACAATATCTTTTAAATCCTTTATTATATGTGTAATATGTATATAGTGGTTGTATATGTGGTATTATTTCTAGTGGTGGTACATGTCTGATCATTATGGGAGATTAAAAGAAGTCACTTATTAAGTTTTATAATATTTTAAATATCTAAATTTGTCTTTTTTCATAGTAAGAAAAATCTCACCGTGTTTCTTTTTCCTTCACATCTCATTGTTGTTTAGGTTTTATGGCAACTGGATATATTCCGACGAAGCTTGCGGGTTCTCACTGGACACATTTGTCAGGGAGAGGCCTGCATATTTTGTGCGTTGAAGGTAACAGTTGAGTAGTTGTGAACAGCTACTATCAATTGTTTCTCCAAAAATTTAATTTTGGTCATTGACATATTCAGTTAATTTGTTTGTAAGTAGAGTTCACCTCTGAGTGATTTGTAGTTTTAAAGATGAATTCTAGAACTTATTCAGCTTTATGTTGTCATTTCTCACTTTTATATAAATATGTTAAAAATTCATATTGTAAGTAGTATAAAATGGTTAGGAACATTATATTTTCCATTGTTTTGAAACACATGCTTTTCAGCTTCTGCTGAGTTTTTGGCTCTACTATAGTTATTGAGTATACAGTAGTGAATAAAACTGACAAAAATCCTTGTTCTCATGTAGCTTACATTCTTACAGGGGAGGAGATGATAAGTATGCAAAATGTCAACACACTCGTATACAGTACATTAGGGTATACGAATTGTAACAGTGGGAAAATGCACCAGGGAAAGAGAACAGGGAATGTTGAGTGGCTCAGAATGCCTCACTGAGAAAGTGGCATTTGACAGAAGACCTGGGAAAGGTGAGTGAACTGTAAGGCAGGTGGTAGAAGGGCCTTCCTGGCAGACAGAAACAGCAGCTGCAAAGCTGGCAGTATGCATGGAATATTCAAGGAATGCCAAGGATCTCTGGGTGGCAGCGCTTCATGAGGAAGAGAGACGAGCACAGGCAGTGAGCTCAGAGGTGAGAGAGTCAGGGTGGGCTTTAAACATGTCTGCAGAGTCGTCACTCTTTCTTCTCTGAAGTCTAATTCCTTGAATATGGACGGCCCTTAAAGACTGATCTCTATCAAATAGAATGTGGCAGAACTGGAGATGCAGGACAACTAAGGTTGGATTAGATTAGAAAAGGTGACTTGCAGCTCCCAGTTCTTATCTCTAGAAGAGCCATTCTTAGAAGTGAGCCAGCACGCTGGGAAGAAGCCCGGTGGCCATGCAGCCAGGCCACACAGAGGAGCAGAGGTCTCAGCCACGCACTAAATATGAGAGTGACCTTCAGGTGGCTCCAGGTCCCAGCTTCCAAAATGTTCCAAATGACTCCCAAATGGAGCAGAGACACGCTGTCCCTGATGCCTTGCAGATTCATCATCAAAACATATGTAACTAAGTTTGGGGTGGTTTGTTGGTGGGCAGTAACTGGAAAGGGATTCAGATTATATCAGGCTTCATAGGCCATTGTGAGGACAATGGCTTTTTCTCTGAGTGATGTAGGGAATTTGGGGATCGTTTTAAGAGAAGAGTGATAGAACCTGTTTTAACTAGGTAGAACGCCTGAACTATATCCTTTTGGCTGCCCTGCTGAGAAGAATAGAAGGAAGGCAATCGGGCAGTTCTAATTCAGTATATGTATATTAGCAACTATTTTTGTCATTGAAATCTTTAGATAAATGTTTTATTCTTTAGCATCCTTGAATATTCTTTTTTTTTTATTAAATCATAAACATATAGATTATGCATACATTAATGCATTTATGGGGTACAATGCTGATTTCATCACACTGGTTAATATATACCTCATCATGTTTACTTAATTATTGTGTTAAGACATTTATACTCTGTACTGAATAGATCCAACATGTACACTTGCATTATGCTCCATAGGTGTGATAAAATAGATGGAGACTTTTCCTCTTTTACATTTACATAAATGGAACTAGAACATATCCTAGTTAGTAAAGTATCTCAAGAATGGAAGAAAAAATATCCAATGTACTCAGTACTACTATGAAAGCAATTTATATTCACTCACACTTTCATTTGAAGAATAGATCACAACTATGGCCCGGGATGAAGGAGGGGGCAGGAGGGGATTGCGGGGGGTCAGATCGAGGGAGAGTGAATGGTGGGATCACACCTATCGTGCATAATGCAAGAGTACGTGTCTGATCTATTCTTGAATATTCTTAATAAACACATACATACCCAGGAAAAGAAGAAAAAAAATCATTTATTTACAGATCTTAATAGCTTTATGTTCCTGAAAGGGCTGTTCAAAACTTAGTTACTACAAGGAAGACACATTTATTTTTATTAGGAATCTGCAATTTGGGCAGGGACAGCAGATCTGTGCTCCTTTTGGTATTACCAAAAGAGGAAATTTTATATTCTCTTTTTGAGAACATAGCAAAATAGGGTTATTGTTAGAAGATGTAGAATGATCCCAGATCAAATTATAGTATCACATTTTATTTACTCCACAGTACACTTTGAATGTTTTTTCCAGTTGTAAAACCTAGTATAGTTTGATTTCCTACTCCAAGTCTTCACAGCCCCTCCCAGTCACCTACCCTTCCCCCCGCTTGCCTTCCTCCCCATAATACTGTACACTTTAGCCACACGTCCTCAGCGTTGGCCCTCACTTCCAATTCTTTGCACTGTCCTTCCTTTTGTCTGGAATGCGCACATGTCCCCCTGTCTGACACCCTTATTTCCTTTGCCTCTCCTCCTGTGTTTCTTTGTTTTGTTTTTTTTTCCCCATCAGTGGAGTCTTCCCTGACTGCCTTAGGAAAAAAGTAAGCTGCCTCTCTGCTTCCTACTCCGGCATTCCTAATCCCCATTGAGTGCTTCATTTTTCTCTCTGGTGTTATATTTATTTTTCCCCATTGTACTTACCACATTCTGACACATGATAGAATTACTTCTTTGGCTTATGTGGGCAGAGTTGTTGTCTGCTTTCTAAAGTAGAAAAATGCTTGACACAAATACTAAGCAAGCAAGAAAACATCGAAAAACATCTCTGGAATGAATGACAGTCCTGTGTAGGGTTAGTATCTTTAAAATTCTATGGAAAAGTTAATTACCTGAATGAGAGATAAAATCTGAAAAGCACTTTTTTTTGCGTAAATTCAGTAAGGAAAATAGCAAATCAGATTAGCAGCTATAGTCTCACGTTCTTGAATGATGTTTCCACAGTTTCTTAGGCCTATATTAGACATACAGGCTAGATATCCCTTACCAGAAATGCTCAGCAGCAAAAGGTATTGTGGATTTTGAATTATTTTTATTTTTTTTCTTTCTTTGTTTTTAAGGATTTTTAATTTTTTTTTTAATTTTTTTAAATTTTGGGGGGAAAAGCTTTTGGGATATTTGCGTTTATATCTATATTTACTGGTTGAGCATCCCAAATCAGAAATCTCATTTCCATTGAGCATCATGTTGGTGCCCCAAAAGTTTCAGATTTGGGGGTACTTGGGATTTCAGATTTTTGAATTTGGGATGCTCAACCTATAATTCTCTCAGGAAAATTGATACTGGAGACAGGGGAACCTTTCTTTTTTCTTTTTTTTTTTTTTAATTAAATCATAGTTGTGTACGTAAATGCAATTATGGGGTACAATGTGCTAGGTTTATATACAATTTGAAATACTTTTATTGAACTGGTTGACACAGCTTTCATGGCATTTTCTTAGTTATTGTGTACAGACATTTATATTCTACATTTAGTAATAGTCATCTATTCTCCGACTCTTGTGAAATATACGTTTGCTTTTTTTAAAAGCCAGATATAATATAATAGTGGGAAATTTCATTCTGTTGAAGTCTAATTTTTGTTTTAAAAGCTTGTTTCTGAGGTTTCCTTAAGACCCTAGTAGAAGAAATAAAAAATTTTAAATTTTCTCAGCTGGGCGTGGTGGTAGCTTTTTCCTGTAAACTCAGCACTTTGGAGGTGGAGGCAAGAGTATAGGATGAGGCCAGGAGTTCAAGACCAGCCAGGACAACAAAGCAAGACGTCATCTCTACAAAAATAATTATTTTAAAAATTAGCTGGACATGGCAGCTCGTATCTGTAGTCCCAGCTCCTTGGGAGGCTGAGGCAGGAGGATCACTTTAGCCCAGGAGATGGAGGCTGAAGTGAGTGTGATCAAGCCATTGCACTTTAGTGTAGCCAATACAGCAAGACCCTGTCTCAAAAAATAAAAGTTCTTTTAGGTTATGTTAACTTTATTTGTTAAAGCCTAACGAATTGTTACTAATATTTATGTTTATATTAGCACCATTTTAATTCCTTAGTATAAATTTTAGATTTACTGTAACTTAATCTCAAACTTCTGTTCTTTAAACAACCTGCATCAGAATCATCTAGGGGAATATTTTAAAAGTAGGCTGTACCTCAGGCATCTCCAGTTGGAATCTCTGAGCACAGGACCTCAGAACTCTGTAGATTTAATACCTAGCTATGCTTGCTAATGTTTGATTTTGACTTAGAGGCAGCAGCAGCCATTTCTCCCTTTAAATAAACAATCATTTTCTGTGTGCAATTTTAGACCCAAATGTTGTTCTGTATTAGTTTCTGAGTGTTGTGTTTTGAGTGTCTTCATGTTATAGTGAACTTACTGAAATATTTTTAAAGTTGTTGGCACTAAACTAATTGATGCACTATTGATTCCTAGACAATATTTGCACAGTTTCAACACAGTCGGGAAAAAGCACTTCCCTCGGATAACATAAGGCATGCTCTTGCAGAAAGCTTCAAAGACGAGCAGCGATTTCAACTTGGCCTTATGGATGATGCTGCAGAGTGCTTTGTGAGTAATTCTGATTATCCTTAAGAAGTCAGGAGAGTATTTTCTATTTTTTAGGTGATACAAATTTGAGACAAATGACAAAAACTTTATGATAATAGAAAAGTGTCAGTACCGGCTAGTGGTTCCGTGTCCTAGCCATCCTTCAAGGATGGTAAAACTGTTTTGTTTTCACTTTTTTTTTTTTTTTTGTAGGGATTAGATATTAATATGTTGCCCAGGCTAGTGTCAAACACCCGGCCTCCAGTGATTCTCCCATCTTGGCCTTGCAAAGTGCTAGGATTACAGGCGGGAGCCACTACACCCAGCCTTAAGACTCTATTTAAATCCATCTGTGTTTTGTGTTGTACTTTTGGTTTGAGTTATTTTTGTCACTGTGATTTTTATCAAATATTAGGCTACTAAAATATTTTAAAGTTTATTTATTGGAACAAAAACATGACTACATATAAATGATAGCACCTAAATGGGTGCTCTGCCTCCATAAGGTTTGCATGTGTAACGGTTCCCGGGACATTGTCTCTCATTACGTTCCGTGATTTTCAGTGGGGGAGAAGGGATTTGGGTGGCAGTTATGAGGGGCAGCAGCTCTCATACTCCCACTCCAGGTTGAACGTCAGTGAGGTTGATTACCACCACATTAATGAGTAGAGAGCGTTTGTTTATCAAGCGCATGCTTTATACACATTCTAAAATATGTACGTTGATTATTAAATATATCAGTAGAATAGATGTCATTTACATTTAAGATGTAACCATTTTGTCTCTCTTGGTCCTATTTCCGTTCAGCAAATTCTATAAATTCTTCCTTCTCAAACCTTTTAACAAAGGTTTTCTTTTCCATGTTTGTTCTCTAACAGAATTTCTTGTTCAGGTCTCTTCTTTCAGCATAAGTAAGCCTCTTATGAGTATCCATTCAGCTTGTCCCTTGATGGTCTATTTTTTAATAACCCCCAGATTAATATAAATTTCTTAAGGTTAATGCTTACCCTTCAAATATTTCTGCAATTCAGATGTTGACTTTTTGTCCTGATATTTGAGGCCTTTTACAATGAAACCCCAACTTACAGCTCTTTGCTTCCTCTGTAAACTTTTCTTCCTATTGAGATGGTTCTGTTGTGTTCCTCGTATATATTTTTTATATTCCTGATTAACAGCCTTTGCTCAAGTTCCTAAGGTCATCAAAACTGTTAAGATCTATGTTTTTGTCAGTTCAAACTAAGTCACGCTACTATAATGCATGCTATCCCAATCCTTTCTCTGAATTTCCATAGAATTTACTATCTATAGAATCCACTTGGCAATTATATATTGTTACCTTTTTTTTTAATTAAAATGAGCATCTTTGTGGTTTTCTTAGATGGAAAGTTCATTGACAACACATTGCCTAGCACACTTCCGTGTTGATCAAAATGTCAATGGCACACATGGTAATACAGAATGCTTTCCAGATTTCTTCTGTTTATAATTGATCCATTGTTGAAAACAATGTATTTTATAAAATGCTGAACTTTACGTTTTGCTGAAAGTTTTACTTTCATGTAAATGGGATTTATTAATACATGATATATATAATTCATGCAATGTCTAGAAATTCAGATATTATCAAGTGGTTTTAAATATTTGAGGGCAGAGGAGGGGGAAGTCAGCTAATGAAAAGAATCCATTGGTTAAGTTTTAATCAAAAGAAAGATTGTTATATTAAAGAAATTCTTGACCTGCAATATCAACCTGAACATTCATGTGGACTTTGTTGCAGAGCACATTGCCTGCATGGTCTCGGTATAGACACAGAGCCTTTATTTTGATGTAAATTCTATGAATGGCCTAGATGATCCAAGTAGAATTTTTCCATAGTTATCTGATTTTTCTCAATCTGAGAACACTGGGAACATAGGAAAATATTTTATGTTTTCTAATATTAAATTCTAGATGTCAGTCACCATGGGTTGATTGTGACTTGAAAAATCTTTATTAAAATCATATGTTACATTATGATGTTTCTTTCATTAAACATTCTTTAAACTGATATTACAAAATATAAATAATTGAACATTTGAAGTATTGATTGGAGAGGAAAACCAAAACCAACAATATGTATGGCACTCTTAAATTTACACTTTGGAAAATTAGTATTTTCAAGTGGTCTTCGTAAGATCAGTAGCTCATTTGTCTTTATTTTTAACTTAGGAAAATATATTGGAGAGGATTCATTTCCACATAGTGCCAAGCAGAGATGCAGACATGTGTACCTCTAGGTCTTGTATCACTCACCAGAAGTTTGCTATGACTCTTTATGAACAGGTGAGATGGCTGGATTATTTTATTAGATATTGTATTTGTGTGTTGTGATTGATAGATTAAACCTGTGTTTTTACCTCCAGTGTGTGTGTCGTAGCTGTGGAGCATCGTCAGATCCTCTACCCTTCACAGAATTTGTGCGGTACATTTCTACCACGGCCCTGTGGTAAGAACCTATGAAAGCATATTTACCAAGCATGGTTAATAACACATTTAAACGTATTTATTGAGCACTTATTCTATAAAATGATAACATGAATTTCCTCTCACTGAAGTTCTGTGTAAAATACTATTTAAAATTTATATCTATTTATATTTATAGCCAGTGTTTGGCACTGTGAAGGGAAGCTTAAAAAGACCAAACTCAGGAGTAAATGGAACTGTATATGGTTTCTTCATCTTTGATAAGTTATTCTCTTTCTAATGACCAGGTTTCCTGTCAGTTCCACTATGTCCCTTCATAGTGATAAAAGGCAGGGTAAGCAAAAAAGAAAAATATGAATATAATTCTCGAGTTGTTACATTTGAGGAATCAACCTTCATGTTAAATAAAAATTTGGCCTGCTTGCCTCCTGGCCTTGACCCCTCCACATCTCCCTCTCTGTCCAGGATACATTAACTAGTTAAAGATCCAAAAACAATCCCTAGACCTTACATAATAAAAATTATTTGAACATTATCCAACAGGTATTTGAGGGTGTAAATATTTCATATGTGAGAAACATTGAATAAGATCATGAATGTTTGTAGAAATTTTAATATAAAAGATATATCATGAATGATAATTATCACTTATTATAGAATATGTCAGTGGAACAGATACTTCATATTTTTTTCAGTGTGCACAGTGAATATCCATTTTCTATTAATTAATTTCCTGGCTTTCTTGGGCTTAACACATTATTTCTTAAAGATTATTGAATAATAGGGCAGTGCCTATGGCTCATTGAATAGGGTGCTGGCCCCATATACCGAAGGTGGCGGGTTCAAACCCAGCCTCGGTCGAACTGCAAAAACAGAAAAATAGCGGGGCGTTGTGGTGGGTGCCTATAGTCCCAGCTACTCAGGAGGCTGAGGCAAGAGAATTGCCTAAGCCCAGGAGTTGGAGGTAGCTGTGAGCTGTGTGATGCTATGGCACTCTACTGAGGGTGATAAAGTAAGACTCTGTCTCTGCAAAAAAATAAAAATTAAAAAAAAGATTATTGAATAATAATCATGTAATTATTTGGATATGTTTAGCATCTTTTCCACATATATAAATAGTTGGAAAACCAATTGTAGGTAATAGTCATTTTTTTTTTTTTTCAATTTGTATAAAAGTAGGGTGGTGGTTGAGCAAGGATTGACTATAAGTTAAAAACTGTAAAATTCTAACTTTACTTTGAAGCTCTTGTGTAAAATACAGTGTTCTCAGCAGGATCTTAGATACTCAGAATTAGATCTCCATCCATTTCTGCCTGGTCCACACTACTAGTTGCAGAAATGCAGACTTTGAATTCTAATTATAATATATTTTTTTTATTGGTAATAAGTATTAAATACCAATTATTGAATGGTTACTATGTTCCAGGAGGTATGTAAGTTATCACTTTTAATCTTAACATAACACTATTTTCTTGTTGAAGAAATAAGTTTAATGAGGTTAATCTGGTAACGGGATGAATTAAGACTGAAACCCAGGTCTGTCTGACTTCACAGTTTGGTAAAATACTACTACTCTAAGGCTGTCAGTTTTGTAAAACCAGCATGTACAACTTTAATGACCTTATGGTGAAGTGTTTTGGAAGAGTACTTTTAGTTGTGATCAAATAGTTGTAGATTATTTAAACTATTGAACGTAAACTATATCTAGCTCTATGATAGTTACATTACTGTTAAGTAGAAACACAACATCTAGAATAGAAATTAGGTTGTTTTAGCTTGCATTACCTTCCTTTTTGAAATGTTTGCATAGTTGTTTAAAAGTACTTAATAACTTGATTTGCAAAAATATGACTCTTGGAGAAGTTGAATAAACAATGACACAGATGTCCTGTAGTGTATTAAAAGGCCAGCTTGGGCTCGATAGAATCATTAGCATTCATAATAGAAACAAAAGGCATAATTCTGGCTTAGATAACTTGATTGGGATTTCTTCATATAATCCTGAGAGGGTCTTCTAGCCAAAATTGATAAGTTTGCTTCTGCAAACTTTTGGCCTGAGAGAGCCTTTCCTACAGTGGTGTTCTTGTTAGGACAGAGTTTAAACTCAAGTTTCCTTATTAAGTTACAGCATAAAACAAACATTTGCCTTAGAAATACCTCCGGACAGAGCCTCTTACTTTCATGTAGTTGCAAACAAAAATATAACTTTGTGTTATTTTATTCTATATATTTTTTTCATCATATGGAAGTGTACTTTGTGACTAGTTTTTCAGATACAGTCATGTTTTAGGCAGAAAAAGGGATACACATCTGTAGTGACAACTTAATATTTTTCATATGTAATTTATTAAAGTTTTAAGTTCATAGGCCAGATTTAGGACTGCTTCTTTTTTTATAGCAATGAAGTTGAAAGAATGGTGGAAAGGCATGAACGCCTTAAACCTGAAATGTTTGCAGAATTGCTACAAGCAGCAAACACAACAGATGACTATAGGAAATGTCCTGTAAGTGTAATTTGGAAACTATAAGAATGCTTCTATGTTTGTAAGTTTGAAATAGGTATTCAGAAATTATAATGCACGCTGGGAGGCCGAGGCAGGTGGATTGCCTGAGCTCACAGGTTTGAGACCAGCCTAAACCCGAGCAAGACCCCATCTCTCAAAATAGCCAGGCGCTGTGTCAGGCGCCTATAGTACCAGCTACTCAGGAGGCTGAGGCAAGAGAATTGCTTAAGCCCAATAGTTTGAGGTTGCTGTGAGCTATTATGCCACGGCACTCTACCAAGGGCAACAAAGTGAGACTCTGTCTCAAAAAAAAAAAAAAAGAAAAAAGAAAAAGAAATTATCATGTGAATATTAATTCTAATGGAGAATTAAAAATATTATTTTAAGTAACTTTATATTATGTGAGCTGTTTATCTTAGTACTATTTCTTTAAAAACTCTTAACTGTGTGAAATGCTTAAAGTAGCATTTATAGATTGAATCTTTTGAAAGTTCTGAAATTTATTATTTGACTAATGGAAAAGTTTCCTTTTTAAATGAACATGATAAATGATATTTTCTCATCTAATATTGTTAATGACTTCAAGGGTTTTATTTCTGCTTTTTTAGGTTAAATTCTTGTCTTCAGATTTATGAAAATATCTAAGAATACTTGTATTTAAAATAAACTTATTAATCAATAATTAAAACAACTTGCTAGAAGTCAATTCAAGTATATAAAGAAGCAAATTTCAGATATGTATTAAGATTGTCATTGTATAATACAAACTGTATAAGGCTTTGCCTGTGCTATATATTTTTTGATAATTTTAAAACTTACCTTTTGTGTTTTTTGTAGAGTAACTGTGGCCAAAAAATAAAAATTCGCCGTGTTTTAATGAATTGCCCAGAGATTGTCACAGTTGGTTTGGTCTGGGACTCTGAGCATTCTGACTTGACGGATGATGTGGTTCGGAATCTAGCAACACATCTTTATCTTCCTGGGGTATCTTAACTTTTTTTATTCTCTTTTACTTTTAAATTCCTCTTGCAGGAGTGTCCAACCTGGGGTCCCATGGGCCACATGCAGATTTCATGAGGGCCTTCTTTTCTCAACTGTGGTGTCAGATATCCTGAAAGTATGCCTAGACTATTTTTTTTTTTTATTTTGCTAATCAGCTTTCCCTTACCGTTTGTGTATTTAATGTGATCCCCTAGACAATTCTTATTCTACCAATGTGCCACAGAAAAGAAAAAAGGTTGGACACCCCTGCAGGCATCTTCATACACTATGATACTCTTAGTTTTGTTTTTCAGGACAAAATTTCTTTCTAAAGAAAACAATATGCAGATGTACTTTAATAAAGATACGTGGAATCAAATCAGGGTAACAGGAATGCTTTTCCTGCATAGACTAGGAATGGCTTTCAGTTACAGACTAAACTATTTCATGCCCATTTTGTCTTTTACTCCAGAATGATGATGATAGGTTATTTCTGATATGTATGATCATTATTATGAATATTGTTAGTCTAGAAGATTTATGATATAAAATTCATGTCAGCACTGATGTCTTAATATGCTTGTTTTTTTCTTAATACGTTCTTACTTAATATATTTTGAATTAGCATATATTACAATTAAAATTTTAGGCATCTTTTAGGTAATATGTTTAATGTATATTCAGTTATGTGATTCAGTCAAGAATTACCAGCAATGTGTAATTTATCTCACGTGTGGAGTTTATCTATGTAAATTGTCAATCATGTATTTAGATGCCATATTATTATTAAACTAATTTGTAATCAATCCTCTTTATTGGACTGAAAGTTTTTGTGGACAAATAAAAAGTAATAATTCCATTAACAATACAATGTTAGCCAGGCACAGTGGCTCACACCTGTAATCTTAGCATTCTGGGTGGCCGAGGCAGGTGGATTTCCTGAGCTCACAGGTTCGAGACCAGCCTGAGCAAGTGGGAGACCCCATCTCTAAAAAATGGCCGGGTGCTGTGATGGGCACCTATAGTCCAACTACTCAGGAGGCTGAGGCTGAGAGAAGAGAATCGCTTGAGCCCCAGAGTTTGAGGTTGCTGTGAGCTATGTTGCCACTGTACTCTATCTGGGGGTGACAAAGTGGGAAGCTGCCTCAAAACAAAAAAACAAAAACAGCACAATGTTAGTGGCACCTTAGGTAATATATTATTGGATTGGGGCAGTATGCATGAGAATTTTTTTTTATAATGAATTAAATACATAATTCATCAAATTATTTTTTACTTTTTAAAAAGATATAGTATTAAATGTATATTATTAATTTTTTAAACAGCTTTTTTATAGAGTTACTGATGAAAATGCCAAAAATAGTGAACTGCACCTTGTTGGTGTCATCTGCTATACCAGCAGACATTATTGTGCCTTTGCTTTTCATACGAAGAGTTCCAAATGGGTATTTTTCGATGATGCAAATGTGAAAGAGGTAAGTGATACTTTCACTAACTGGAATAATTAATTGCTGAGGCTTTTATTTTTAGGAATAAATGGCAATAATGATATTCAAAATTATATGATGTCAAATAGAAATGAGCATCATGATAAAATTTTTAATTTCAAACTTCTTTTTATTCTTGAAATTTATTTTGAAGCAGACTTTTAAACCAGCCTATTTTTATATTGATAAAAAGTTGACTAATGAATGTTAGTATACAAATATGTAATTGTCAGTGGTCTTTATGTCAGGGACAGTTGTCTTGTCTGATGCATAGTTATGGTATGGATTCCTTTGTAGATGATTCACAATAGTTTTATATACCTAGTAATGAAAACATGATTGTCTTTTTTAATTTCAAACTATTATGGAGGTACAAATGTTTTGGTTATACGGATTGCTTTTATAGTGCTTGAGTCAGGGCCATAAGTATGCCCATCTCCCAGATAGTGTTCCTTGTACCTGTTAGGTAGGTTTTTGCCCATCTCCTCCTCTCCCCCACTGCTTGATTTCCACTGAATTTTACTTCCCTCTGGGCACATGTATGCTCATTGGTTAGTTGCAGTTTAATGAGGAGGAGTATATGTGGTATTTGTTTTTCCATTCTTGAGATAACTTCACTTAGGAGAATGATCTCCAGCTACATCCAGATTGGTGCAAAACCATCCTATTGGTTTGTCCTTTTCTATGGCTGAGTAGTATTCCATGGTATACATATACCAAAGTTAGTTAATATACTTATGAACTGAGAAGTAGTTGGGTTTATTCTACATCTTTGCATTTGTGAATTTTGCTGCAATAAACATTTGTGTGTAGGTGTCTTTTTGTTAAAATAAATAATCACCGACCTCACTGTAGATTACTCTTGCCCATTCTACGGGTTTATAAAAATGGCCTCCTACAGTATGTGTCTGGCTTCCTGCCTTCAGTGTAAGGGCTTTGCGGCTCATTCACGTCTTCTAGATCAGTGCTTCATTCTTATTGTGTTCCATTTCATGGCTGTGCAGATTTTACTTATCCGTTTACCTGTTGAAGTGTGAACAGTCTTTGTGTGACCGTATTTTTTCTCATTGCTGTTAGAGAATACCCAGCAGTGGGATTTCTGGGTTGTGTGGTAAGCATATGTTTAACTTCACAAGAAACTATCAAGTTGATTTCCGAGTGATGGGACCAGTTTGCATTTCCTACAAGCAGTGTGGAGAGTCTTTGTTCCACCTTCTCAGCAGCGCTTCCTGCTGGTAGCCTCACTTTAGCTCATCTGGTGGATGTGTATTATCTCACTGTGGTTTTAATTGCATTTTCTTTGCGATTGGGAATGATTTGAGCATCTTTTGAGCATGTGCTCATTGGGCATTCAGTGTTTTTTTGGTGAAATGTCTGTTCAGATGTTTTACCACTTATTTTAAATTATATTATCTTCTTGTTAATGAGTTGTAAGAATTTGTTCTTCATACCAATCCTTTATTAGGTGTATGTTGCTTTTTTCAACTTCTTAATGGCATTTTTCCAAGAGCAGAAATTATTAACTTCAGTGAAGTCCATTTACAATTTTTTTTTTCCTGTGGTTTGTGTGGTACCCTATCTAAAAAATCTTTGCCAGCTCGGTGCCTGTACCTCAAGCGGCTAAGGCGCCAGCCACATACACCAGAGGTGGCTGGTTGGAGTCCAGCCTGGGCCTGCCAAACAACAATGACAACTACAACCAAAAAATAGCCAGGCATTGTGGTGGGCACCTCTAGTCCCAGCTACTTGGGAAGTGGAGGCAAGAGAATCACTTAAGCCAAGGAGTTGGAGGTTGCTGTAAACTGTGATGTCATGGCACCCTACCCAGGGTGATACTTGAGGTTATGTCTCCAAAAAAAAAAAAAATCTTTGCCTTCCTCCATAACTTTTGTAGTTTTTGTATGATGCATTCTGAGTAGATTTTTGTGTTTTATAGGATGTAGGATTGAAG
>CAUYON010056070.1:0-22478 GCA_963573935.1 Arctocebus calabarensis
TGCACCTCAGCATGTTGGACTAAATCCTCACCATGGTCCCTGCATTCTAACAAATAAGCACCGTATATCTTTTAATAATACTCTGTCCACGCATACCTTGTGGATGGTTGACAAATGTTGTTACCCAAAAATTTGGGATTTGGGCGATCAATTCTGACCTCTTCTGAAAACATGGTTGGCGAAGTTTGCTATATTTCTATTCTACTTTCAAAATCTCACTGGCTTGTTCATTAAGTCTGTCTATTTCATTTTGTACTTCATCAGTATGTTCAATGGCTTCCCCGTGTTCTTTTTCTGAGGTCTCGTGGGCCGCGTCGTGGTTGGAGTTGAGCTCCTCTTACTGACTTTGGCCGCCGGCGCCGACCTGGTGCTGCTCCGCGGTCGGGGAGGGAAGGGAAGGCGAAGGGGGCGGGCAGGCGGCTTCCCCTCCCGCCGCACGCGCGGGCGCTCGCTAGGTCCGGCCGCCTCCTCCCGGCGCTCGCTCGGTCGCTCTCCCTCCCCCTCGATCGCGCGCGCGCGCTTGTCCTCGCGACCTGACGTCGAGGGAGGGGCTGGGGCGGCGGGCCGGACCCGGTCGGGGCTCCTGCTTACGGAGGGGAGGCGGCAGGCGGCTCGGATCCCTCACTCGCGCTCCGCGCCCCAGCTCGCTGCTCGCTCTCCCCAGCTGCCGCCTCCTCTGCCCCCTCCTCACCTCCCACAATCAATTTCTGTACATTTTCCTTTCTTTACTTATTTTTTAGATGGGGAGTTCTTGCAGTGTACCCAGACTGGTCTTGAACTCCTGGACACAAGTGATCCTACCTCAGCCTCCCAAGAGGCTGGGACTAGGACCCTGATAATCACCCTACAGAGAAAACCTATACTTTTATATATAAACCAGCAATCTCCTAATTCCTCACAGCCCTAAGCAACCACTAATCTACTTCATGCAAAGATTTGCCTATTCTGGACATTTCATATAAATGAATAACCAGTAAGAATGGGTGCTGGTTAGTCAAAACCTCTGCTTCCCTGTCACCCAGTGGGTACATGCTGCAAGTTCCTCTGAAGATCCTCAGCATGGAGCCTCACTTGCCCAACTAGAAACATTTCATTAACTCACCTTTGATTGCTTTCCTCCCTTCCCTCTCTCACTCTCCACTCCCTCACTCCCACTTTCCAGAACTGCTTCCCAAACAAGCAAACTAAGCCCAAGCCCTTTGCTTAGGATCTGAGGAGTCTAACAAGGACACCTGGGATGGGGAATTGTAAGTATTCCCCCACCTCATGGGGGTTAGTACTGTAGAATGAATTATGAATTACACTCATTATCATCACTATTGTTTTGGCTTCCCTCCCCCCAGTATTTTATTGCAAGAAATACACCACCCTTTTTAAGCAGAACCTGCTATGCATCTGTCATGTGTTTACTTTCAGGAAATTAGAAGGAAGTTGAGGTTTTTCTCAAGAAGCCAATAACAACATATGTTTTCTTTGTGGGTAAATTGGAAAATGTAGCAGCAAGCCAGAAATCTACTTAGGGCCACCTTGTTTTCAAGGCCCTTTTCCCTCCCCAATCTGCAGAGAAGTGAGGGAAATCACTCACAATGTTCACCCTGATAGCCATTTGTTCTATCTTATGTTCTACACACTGTATCCAGCGGAAGCAGTGGAACAAACAGGAGGCAAAGAGCTTTCTTTTCAACAACCCTCCTGCATAAAGGGGGAAAGAATTCTAAAAGCAAAGGACTGTGTCAGTGAAAAATGCTCAGCACACAGCAGACTCTGGATTTTCCAATGTTTTATGGATGTATAATATGTACACAAAGTGCACGCATCGTATGTGTACAGATAGCAGAGTTTGCACAACACATCAGCGCAACCAGCAGCCTGACAGAAGCACAGAGCCCAGCCAGACCCCACAAGCCCCTTATGCTTCCCCTAGTCCCTATTCCCACTCCCAAGAGTAACCATAATCCTAACCTTCCTCTTTGAATTGTACATGAATGTATATGTCCGGCTTCTTGAATCCAACATTGTGAGATTCCTGCATACTGTTAGGTGTAGATCGTTCTCATTGTTGGATAACATTCTATGGTGTGACTATATCACAATTTATTCTACTATTGACAGACAAGTGGCTGGTTTACAGGTTTGGGTTTTTAGGACTAGTACTACCTCTGGCGATCTAATACAGCCCTGTTCATAGAACTTTCTGTTATCATGAAAATGTTAGTCTGTGTGGTCCAATAGGTAACTACAGCTATATGTGGCTAATGACCACTTGAAATGTGGCCAGTGCGACTAAGAAAGTAAATTTATATTTGTATTTAATTGTAAGTATTATAAATATAAATAGCCACATGTGGGTAGTGGCTACCTATCCATCAGCACAGTTCCAATATCTGCTTAAAGCAAGCACCGTAGGCATTTCCACGGAGTGTCTATCTAGGAGAATTGTTGAGTTGACATCAGAAGACACATTCATTCCTTTCTCTTCTGTATGAATCTCTATAGAAAATATGAAGAAGAAAGTTATACCTTTTGATTTGTATCACTTTTATTGCACAGGGGTAGGAACTGAATTTCTGTTTTGGTTTGGGTTTTTTTTTTTTTTTTTGAGACACAGTCTCAATTCTGTTGCCCCAGGCTAGAGGGCTCTGGCGTCACAGCTCACAGCAACCTCAAAGTCCTGGGCTCAAGCAATTCTCCTGCCTCAGCCTCCCGAGTAGCTGAGATAGGCCAACAATATCATCCCAAGATTTTTCCATTTGTTTCATTGTGGGACAAAGGGATATGAAGGTGCTCAAAGGGATATTTCAGGACATTAAACCTGAAATATCTGCAAATCCACGCTGTACTTTTATTCTTCTCAGTAAAGTGTAGGTAGAATCCCTGGTTCTGTTTCTGCAGACTGAGGGTCCAGGGTCGTCCTAGGGTGTCCATGAGACAGAGTCTGGACCTGACCATACTTTCCCTTCTCCAACTGTGTCCAGTGCCTGGGCAAACAGATTCTAAGAAGTACTCCACGCCACTTAGCCCTCCTGATTTTTGGGAAAATGCTGGTTAGCGTCTTCCTCGGTGGCCACAGAGGGCAAACAGGTGCTGCTAGCACTCTGGAAAGCAGCTAGACCGACTTAGAGGTAAATATGTCATTTTCTTTTTTTCTTTTTTCTTTTTTCTTTTTTTTGAGACAGAGCCTCAAGCTATTGCCGTGGGTAGAGTGCTGTGGCATCACAGCTCACAGCAACCTCCAACTCCTGGGCTTAAGTAATTCTCTTGCCTCAGCCTCCCAAGTACCTGGGACTACAGGTGCCTGCCACAACACCTGGCCATTTTTTGGTTGTAGTTGTAGTTGTTATTGTTGTTTGGCAGGCCCTGGCTGGAAACCCACCAGCTCTGGTGTATGTGGCTGGAACCTTAGCTGCTTGAGCTACAGGAGCCAAGCTACTCTTCTCTATTCCTTTATGTAAATTGCTAAACATAAAAAGTGGCTACCATGATTTTTTCTAGAGCACAACTAATCCCATTGAACCCCTTCCAGGACAGAACCCAAACCAAACAATTTGGCTTGCACATTCAAAGTAACAGTCAAGGGCTCGGCACCTGTAACTCAAGCAGCTAAGGTGCCAGCCACATACACCAGAGCTAGCAGGTTCAAATCCAGCCCGGGCCTGCCAAACAACGACAGCTACAACCAAAAAATGGCTGGGTGTTATGGCAGGTGCCTGTAGTCCCAGCTACTTGGGAGGCTGAGGCAAGAGAATCCATCCCTTGAGCCCAGGAGTTTGAGGTTGCTATGAGCTGTGATGCCAGGGCACTATATCCAGGGCGACAGCTTGAGGCTCTGTCTCAAAAAAACAAAACAAAACAATGGTTAAGATTGGCATAGGTGTTGTGGATTGATTCAGAAGAGCAGCAATTGAAGGGAGAAATAGTTTATGGAATCATTTTAGAAAATGGTTTTCCAAAAACAGAGTTTTTCACCCATCTTTAGGGTAGTTGCTGTCCTTTTTCTGATCAAAGTGGGATTTCAAAGTCTTTGTTTTGGTTTGGGCTGAGTTTTTTTTTTTTTGGTTTCTTACCTATCAGGGAATAGAGAAGTAGAATAATCATTTCAGGAAAATCAAATGTGATTTATGTCCCTACGTCCGTAGGTCAGCAGGTTGTTACAAAGCCAGGCTGCTTGTTTCACTTTTTGCACAGGTTGGTTCCCCTTGTGCTTCTCTGCCACATTTTAACACAGCACAAGGCCAATCCCAAAAGCTGCCAGATGCAGCTGCCCAATCTTGAACTTCCCAGCCCGCAGAATGATGAGTTGTATAAACCTCTTTTCTTTGTAAATTACCCACAGGTATTCTGTTACAGCCACACAAAAGGAACTAAGACAGAAATTTTCCCAAGAAAACACAGTAAGTTGATGACAGAGTCCTGCCACCTGCTTCAACCACGACACCCCACATGTCCACAATGGGATTGAGTAAGATTTGGAAATACCATTACTTTTCTCTTAGAATTTATCAATATTTCTTTATAGCAGGTAAACTAGATGGATATAGAGTTGTTTTGATGTTACTGTTTGAGTCATAGCCACGAGCCCTTCCTCCAAATAATGTGTTTTATAAGAACATTGGCAGGAAGCAACATGACCTCCTGGAAGAAAAAGCCGTTGATCTGCTGACCTGTCTCCCTCCACAAAGCTGGGATTTATGTCCACCATTGGCTGGCCACTCCTGCAGGGCTTCTCAGATTGCTGCAGCCCTGCCTTCTTCAGAAGGACAGTGCCCGAGGTTGTGCTGCCTCTGCTGGCAGGAAATGCCTATGAACAGTGACATGGCCCTCTGCCAAAGAGAATAAGTACTATGGTACTCTTGCTAATTTTTTGTTTTGACAAACTCTGAACTATGGTCAAAAACCATTATCTTTAGTTTCTGGGCAGCTGCTGGACCTCTGAGGAGGCTGGTAAGGAACTGATTCACTTCCTGAGGGCCAGCCAAGTGCAGGGCCTGTGCAAGTGCTAGGAGAACCTGGGAGGGGTCCTAATGACAAGGAGGAAATTGGTTAGAAGCTATGCATTCCTGGCCTGGTGTGGTAGCTCATGCCTGTAACCCTAGCACTCTGAGAGGCCAAGGCAGGTCGATCACCTGAGCTCAGGAGTTCAAGACCAGCCTGAGCAAGAGACTCCCCCCCCATCTCTACTAAAAATAGAAAAACCAGCCAGTGGCTGGTTTGGCTGGCACCTGTAGACCCAGCTACTTGGGAGGCTGAGGCAAGAGGATCACTTGAGCCCAAGAATTTGAGGTCGCTGTGAGCTATGATACCACAACACTTAACAGCACTTTACCATGCAACAGAGTGAAAAAAAAAAAGACATGTGGGCCAGATGTGGTGGCTCACGCCTATAATCCTAGCACTCTGGGAGGCCAAGGCAGGTAAATTACCTGAACTCACAGATTCAAGACCAGCCAGAGCCAGAGCGAGACCTCGTCTCTAAAAAAGAGCTGGGCAATGTAGTGGGTGCCTGTAATCCCAGCAACTTGGGGGGCTAAAGCAAGAGAATCGCTTGAGCCCAAGAGTTTGAGGTTGCTGTGAGCTACAAAGCCATAGCACTCATATTGAGGGTGACAAAGTAAGACTCTGCCTCAAAAAAAAAAAAAAATACATATTCCCTACAAGATTAAGTCCTCACTGAGGATTCTCTCACTACCTGGCTACCACCTGTCTTCTTCTTTGACCTCCGGCCCGTTCTGCAGTACTTCTGCTGTCCTCTTCCTGCCTCCAGGAAGGCCTTTTGCAAGGCTGCGGCCACAGCCTCCTTGCCAAAAGCATTCTCCAAAACCCACTCATGCATTATTTCTTGAAAGCCTTCCTAACACACACCCACTTACAATGGTAGGTGTCAATGTAAATGTTACCTTATGTGGGTAAAATCTTTGCTGTTGTGATTCAGTTAAGGATCTCAAGATGCAGAGATTGTCCTGGGTTTTCTGAGTATACTCTAAATGCTGTCACAAGTGTCCTTATACGAAAGATGCAGAGGGAGGTATGTCATACACAGAAGAGAGGGTGGTATGACAAGGAGGCAGAGAGTGACAAGGTGATGCAGCCGAGGCAAGAAGTGCTGGCAGCCAGAGGAAGCTGCAAAAGACAAGACAAAGAGTAAGTTATGCCCCTGTGACCCGCAAAGGAGCAGAGCTGGCTGACATGTTGATTTTGATGCAATGAAATGGATTCCAAACTCCTGGCCTCCAGAATGGCAAGGGAATTAACTTTTATAATTTTAAGCCACTAATTTGTGCTAATTTGTTACAGCAGCCACAAGAAGCTAATCCAGGATGATTCCAAGAACACGTATGTGGAGAGTTGGATTTAGCACATCTGTTGTTTTTTGTTTTATGAGACAGTCTCACTATGTTGTCCTCGGTAGAGTACCGTGGCATCACAGCTCACAGTGACCTCAAACTCTTGGACTCAAGCGATTTTCTTGCTTCCAAGTAGCTAGGACCACATGTGCCCACCATAGCGCCTGGCCATTTTTTGGTGCAGTTGTCATTGTTTAGCTGGCCAAGGCCAGGTTTGAACCTGCCAACTTTGGTGTATGTGGCTGGCCCAGTCACCACTGTGCTATGGGCACCAAGCCACATCGGTGTTTTGACAGGCAGTAAGAGTGATTCTGATACCCACAATCCATGGACCACACTGCCTGGGCCACTCAGGAAAGGACATAAACCTTTAAATTTGGGAGTTTTAGTCTGGGCTCCATTCCTCCATTGAATCCATAGTTGAATTTCAGGGATGGGGGGAGGTCCATGCATTTCCTTAAATTGTATGGGAAATTGTGTGTGGGTGTGCATGCACATTAGTATTTTTCAAGAATGAGAGATTCTCAAAGTGGTCATGGAGAAGGTTAAGAACAAACTACTGTTTTAAGCACAACTTCTTTTTTTTTTTTTTTTGAGACAGAGCCTCAAGCTGTCACCCTGGGTAGAGTGCTGTGGCATCACAGCTCACAGCAACCGCCAACTCCTGAGCTTAAGGATTCTCTTGCCTCAGCC
This sequence comes from Arctocebus calabarensis, assembly GCA_963573935.1. Lineage (NCBI taxonomy): Eukaryota > Metazoa > Chordata > Mammalia > Primates > Lorisidae > Arctocebus > Arctocebus calabarensis. Next base: position 7,035 of record CAUYON010056070.1, read on the forward strand.
TCCCAAGTAGCTGGGACTACAGGCGGCCACTACAATGACCAGCTATTTTTTGGTTGGAGTTGTCATTGTTGTTTGGCAGGCCCGGGCTGGATTTGAACATGCCAGCTCTGGTGTATGTGGCTGGCCCCTTAGCTGCTTGACCTACAGGTGCCGAGCCTAAGCACAACTTGTTGAGGCGTGTCTGGTCCAGGGTGCATGGGGAGGAATGAAGCAATAAATTGGGCCCAGCATCTGAGGATTTATGCTGGGCCTGGGGAGAGAGGGAAGCCATAACAGAGTAAACCAGGTTAAGAGTAGCTCTTGAAGTCTCTACAAAACTGAAGCACAGGTAGCCCTGCCCTTGGGCCTGGTGAGAAGGTAACAAGACATTTCTCTGCTTTAGCAAGATAGCTAGTGAATAGATTATCTTTTGGAAACAGTAGGTAGACAACCTCATTAGTACTCATAGGTCAGTATCTGACAGAGATAATGGTAGAGATGACCATTTATAAGCACATTGAACATACCAGAACCCCCAAGGAAAACAGAAGGCAGGGATGTCAAACTGGGATTCCTTCAATGTGTGATTGATAGTTCAGTGTGGGATTTATAGACTATGAGAAACTTGGGTTATGCATTTTTTTCCTTTTAATTTTAACCCTTGAATCATTCCCTAATTGGTACTCATTTTATATCACTTCATTCTTTTTTTTTTTTGTAGAAACAGAGTTTCACTTTATCACCCTCGGTAGCGTGCTGTGGCATCACAGCTCACAGCAACCTCCAACTCTTGGGCTTAGGCGATTCTCTTGCCTCAGCCTCCCAAGTAGCTGGGACTACAGGTGCCTGCCACAACACCCAGCTATTTTTTTGTTGCAGTTTGATCGGGGCCAGGTTTGAACCTGCCACCCTCGGTATATGGGGCCAGCGCCCTGCCCACGGAGCCACAGGCACTGCCCTATATCCCTTCATTCTTTTTTTTTTTTTTTTTTTTGTAGAGACAGAGTCTCACTTTATCGCCCTGGGTAGAGTGCCGTGGAGTCACACTGCTCACAGCAACCTCCAACTCTTGGGCTTAAGCGATTCTCTTGCCTCAGCCTCCCTAGTAGCTGGGACTACAGGCGCCCGCCACAGCGCCCGGCTATTTTTTTGTTTTGTTTTGCAGTTCGGCCGAGGCCGGGCTTGAACCCACCACCTTCGGTATATGGGGCCGGTGCCCTGCTTTGGCATACTTTTTAAATAACTCTCACCCTCAATGTAAAGTAATTTTTGAAAATAATGTTCAAATTGAAGGGCTAGTTGATCCTGGAACAGAAGTTTTTATAATTGCCTCCCATATGTGTCCCAAGTGTTGGCCTAAAGCCAAAATAAAAGCTACTTTTGCTGGGCTTGGGACAATGACTAATATTGAACAAAATACTCTTTTTTTTTTTTTTTTTTTTGAGACAAAGCCTCAAGCTGTCATCCTGGATAGAGTGCTGTGGCATCACAGCTCATAGCAACCTCCAATTCCTGGGCTCAAGCAAGTCTCCTGCCTCCACGTCCCAAGTAGCTAGGACTGCAGGCACCTGCCACAATGCCCGCTCATTCTTTGGTTGCAGCCATCATTGTTGTTTGGTGGGCCTGGACTGGATTCAAACCCACCAGCTCAGGTGTATGTGTCTGATGCCTTAGCCCGCTGAGCCACAGGCACCTAGCCTGAATAAAGTACTTTCGAATTCTCTTGTCAGGGACCTGAAGGGCAAGCAGCTCTTATCCACCCCTATATTGCACCTATTGCTGTAACTTTGTGGGGTCAAGACTTGTTGCAACAATGGGGAGCTATGCTTACTACCCCCATGATTTCAAAAGTTTCTAAAAATATAACATTTAACATGGGCTATGTTAAATGGATCCAACTCAGTCCATCCCTTCTAGAAAGCCTGAAGTAATCCGAGTTGGCCATGATAAAACAGACCTAGGGCTTCCTTCCTTATCAGAGGAATTTTCCTAGGGGCCTCTGCCCAGCACTTTGCCCTTTCCTTACAATGGAAAACAGATAAACCAGTTTGGGTGGAGAAGTGGCCCCTTCCTCTGGAAAAATTAGAAGTGCTACATCATTTAATTGATGAACAATTACATGCTGGACATATTGAAACCAAGACAAGCCCATGATATTCCCCTATGTTCGTAATTAAAAAGAAATCAGGTAAATGGAGAATGTTAACAGATTTAAGAAAATTAATACAGTCATCCAGCCAATGGGTTCTTTGCAACCTGGGATTCCTAATCCTACCTTAATACCAAAACAATATCCTATAATAATTATTGATTTAAAGGATTGCTTTTTTACCATTCATTTACAACCTAAGGATGCAGAGCTCTTTACTCTTACCGTCCCTTCCCTAAACAATGAAAGGCCCTCTAGAAGGTTTCAGTGGAAAGTGTTACCTCAAGGCATGCTTAACAGCCCCACCTTATGTCAATTGTTTGTAGATCAGCCTTTAGAAGAACTTAGAAAACCTTTCCAAGAAAGTATATGCTTGCATTATATGGATGATACATTATTATCTGATCCTCATCCTAACCAATTACAAAAATTATACCAACTGGCATGTTCTAAATTTAAGGAAGATGGTCTTCAATTATCAGAAGATGACGTTCAAACTCATCATTATTTAGGGCATCGTATTAGTGCTCAAAATGTAATTCCTCAAAAAGTTCAAATTAGAAGAGACTCTCTTCAAACTTTAAATGATTTTCAAAAAATTATTAGGAGATATTAATTGGGTGTGATGAACATTAGGAATCCCCACTTAATCTCTTTTTAATTTGTTCTCCATTTTAGAAGAAGATTCTAATCTTAATAGCCCCAGACAACTTACCCCTGAGACCGAAAAAGAATTACAATGTATTGAGGAACATATTCAGGATGCTCAATTAAATCGAGTTTCTCAAATTAATAATTTTTTTGTGTATTAATTGTGCAAGAAACAGCTTTTGTGGAATGGTGCTTTTTACCAAACAAAGCATGTAAAAGAATGGAAACTTATAACAAAAAAAAATGGCTTATATCATATTAAAAGGAAGATATTGTTTAAGGCAATTAGTAGGAACAGATCCTGGAAAAATTGTCATTCCTTTAACTGATAACCAAATTTCTGATTTACTTATGTTAAATATTGATTGGCAAATTTCATTATCAGATTATATTGGAATAATAGATAATCATTTTTCTCCTGATAAAATAATCCAATTTCTTAAAAATTCTACTTTGATTTTACCAAAAATAGTAAAATTAGCACCAATACCCAATGCAGAAATGTTTTATCCAGATGCTAATAAAAAAAGAATATCTGGATATTTGGGTCTTAATATTCATAAAGTACAACAATCCCCTTATGCATCTGTACAAAAAGCAGAATTGTTTGCCATTATATTACTTTTAACAGATTGTCTTGATCAAGCACTTAACATTATCAGTGACTCTAAATATTCCACTCATGTAGTTCAAAATATTGAAACTGTTACTTTACCAATAAATACTCAAGAACTTACTTTATTATTTACTTCCCTTCAACAATTAATTAGAAATAGGTCATTTCATATATATATATATATATATATATATATATATATATATCACTCATGTTAGATCTCATTCCAATTTATGAAGACCTATTTCCTTGGGTAATCAAACAATTGATCAATTAATAGGATCAGTATTATCTGCTCAACATGAGCATATTTTACATCATACTAATGCCCAATATTTAAAAATAAGACATGATATTTCTTGGCATACTGCAAGAGCTGTAATACATTCCTGCCCTACTTTTCAGCCTCAAACAGCTCCTCCCTCACCTATGGGAGTGAATCCTAGAGGAATATTGTCTAATTAATTATGGCAGATGGATGTTACTCAATTTCCAAAATTCTGAAAATTAAAATACATTCATCATTCTGTTGATACTTATTCTTATTTTTCTTGGGCTTCAGCAATGACATCAGAAAAAGCTGACTCATTTATTAGAGACTTTTTCAGTAATGGGCCAGCCTTTAACTATAAAAACAGATAATGGTTCTGCTTATATTTCTAACAAATGCCAAAACTTTTTTAAATTACACAATACAAAACATATTACAGGAATTCCTGGTGACAGTACTGGACAAGCCATAATTAAAAGACAGACTTGAACATTGCAAGAGATGCTTTTGAAATAGAAAAAAGGGGAAGAACACTATAATGTAACTCCCAGAAATAGATTGTATTCAGCTCTTTTTACCTTAAACTTTTTGAATATGAATGAGAAAAATGAAATTCCAGCTTATAAACATTGGATAAAAGTCACGTCCTCTCCCTCAAATCAACCTGTTTATTACAAGGATACCCTAACAAATTCATGGGTGCTGGCACGTGTTGAACATTAGGGAAGAAGGTATGCTTATATTTCCACAGGCAATACTAAACTTTTGATTTCAGATAAGAATTTGAAGTTTTGACATGGCTCCCCCAGAAACTCATCCCAAGGAAGGAGAAGGAAGACAGAGTGACCACCAACCTGACAAAAATGAACTTGGAGATGTCCAGGAGAGAAAGATGGACAATCCTACCCTGAATCCCCCTCTCTATCTTGGGAGCAGGTAAAAAAACTGACTCATCAAGCAAAAGCATTAATAAGGTACACCAACAAGCAGATGAATGCTGCTAATTTGCTTATAGCTATGATAACTCTTCTATCTGTTCCCACTGAAGGACAGAAATATGAATACTGGACTTACATTCTCAACCCTCCTTTACTTCAAGGAGTTAGTTGGCTAGAGCCTACTGTACTTATCTATGTTGATGATTCATGATGGCTTCCAGGTCCCTATGACACCAAAGGACCTTTTAAACCTAATGAAAAAGGCATGGTGATTTTTAATTACAGTACTGGAGTGACTGGTCCTCCTATATGTTTGGAGGTCACTCCCATTGTCTTCATATGCCTGTCCAACCTTGGCTTAGCTTGTATAAACAGAAGCTGGAAGATCCAAAAAAACTTTCTAAATTTTTCATGTTAAGTTCTTATTCTTTAAATAAGTATTGCATTGACAAGATCTCGTCTAATGCAAATGTAAGATGTATATGTTTTTTTGTAAGATGTATATGTTTTCAGAAATCTGTGAATGGGTGCATTGGACTAAATGTAAAGGAGAACGTTCCTATATGCTTATGAACACCACAAGTGGTGAGTTAATTGATTGGGGACCTATGGCTTACTTAGAAACAACTTTTGGGTCACCTGTGCTACTTGAAATTCAACAAAATAAAGATAAAGCAGCAATAGCTACTTCTCAGTCTATGCTTTGGAAAAATGGTGGGTTTTCACCCCCAGCTCCTGACATTGTAGCATATCCCAAACAAACCCATTTGTGGAAAATTGCTGCTGCATTAAAGCATAGACAGGAGGATTGTGTCTACATATTCACAACAGTTACCAAGAATATCAAATGAAATTTGTGGTAAATGAGACTAAATATATCCAAGCTTGTTTACCTTTTGTCTGGTTAAAAGGAAATGTTACTTGGAACAAAGTAACAATAGAACTGTTTTGTCCTACTTGTCAACTGTTTACTTTCATTAACAATTCTTTAAATTTTAACCCACTTAAGGAACAATTTTATTTGCTGAGAGCACAAACCCAAGTGTGGCTGCCAATCAACCTAAACTGCCATTGGCAAGAGTCCCCAGCACTTTCCATCTTACAGTTGCTAGCTGACAAGATCTTAAAAAGAAGCAGACAATTCATCGACCTGCTTATTGTTGCCATCTTAGGAATCATTGCTGCAACTACTGCTACAGCTGGAATTGCCTTAACACAGAATATTAAAACGCAGAATTTTGTGGCCAATTGGCATAACTCTGAACAGTAAGGGACTGCTTAAAAGGAAATAGATGCTGAAATTAGTAACAAAATGTCCAATTTAGAACAAGCTGTTGTTAGGAGATGAATTGATTAGTTTGAAAAAACAGATAGTTAAAATTTGATTGGAATATGACATCTTTCTTTATTACCCCTGTTATGTATAATGAAACTAAATTTCCCTGGGAAAAGATTAAAAAGCATTGGTTAAAACATGAAAAATTAACTGCTGATATCATTAAATTACAGCATGTAGTGTTTACAACTTTTCAACATAAGTTAGAGAGAGTTGATGGAGACCAGATTTTACAAGATATTGCTGATGGAATTGAACAGTTAAATACATTACCTAAAATTAATGGATTAATTGGGAGTTCCTTCAGATCATTTGCATTGCTATTAATTTTGTGTTTGATTTTATATATTGTGTGTAGAAAACTTAATCAAGCTAAGCAAGAAAATGAAAGACATGTTGCAATTTTTGCATTAATGATGAGTGATATGAATAATAGCCACCACAAAAAGAAAAAGAAGGGGGAATTACAGGCAAAAAGCCTATATGTGCCTTTAAACAGATTCATTCTGTGAGAACAAATTTGAAGATTTTTAATGAGTTGGGAAGGAAAAACCGGGATAGAATTCCATTTTGACCTTAGGCCTGCTCACACAGAAGGTAATACTTCAGTGAACAAAGGCTTGGTCCTGGAGGCAGGACTTGCATGCAAGTCTTCTGTATATCTTAGGAATCTCCACCACTCCTAGAGAATGAATAACCGTGGATGGTCGTTAAGGGTCTAGCACTCAAGCAGCTTATTCTCCCAGCGTGTGCTTAGTGACTTAGATTTAATTTTAGATGTAATAATGGTAAAAGATAATAGTTAATAGAGTACTGTGTTAGTTGATCAATAGACAGGTGAGCGCCAGGCCAGTGATGGTCTGATCATGAGGTGGTCAGGTGATAATCATGAGAATCAAGTCACCAAATTATAGATGGGTGATGCATATGTCATAAGATTATTGATTAATAATGTATACGTGTAGTATTGGCTATATAAGCTGTGTTAAAATAAAGATTTTTTGCTACATGCTTAAGAGAGCTTATAGCCTCCCTTATTCCATACAATTCCTTCAGTAGGCCTTAGTCTCTGTGATGTCACTCTGCACCCCAGAATCAAGCAATAGTCTTGCTCTTGCTCAGGCTGGTCTTGAACTCCTGAGCTCAAGTAATCCACCCACTTCAGCCTCCCAGAGCTCTAGGATTACATGTGTGAGTCGCCACACCCAGCCTAAAACACATAAGTTTTGAATTGATACAGCTGTCTCAAAGATCAGGTACATTTCACTGGGGGAAAAAATAAAACAGAAAAAGTCAATTAATTTTGATTTTTGTTAACTGCTCTGAACAAAAATATACCAGTGTGGTAAGAATTGCAGAGGTTTTTAGAATTTCACAATTTGTCTTTCTTTATCCCCCATTCTTTGTCAACCATATGATAAACAGGAATAGGTTTACTAATGCCTTAGAATCAGCCTCTACTGTACTGGGAATGTCTGTCACAGTAGGAATGCAGATAGGAAGTTGGCACTGATCTCCTAATGGCATACACCTGAAATTGATGTGATTTTCCAGCAAGCTTAGAGTTACTCATCTGTACACTTTGTGATCTTGCTTTTGATAACACCATGTCAAATTACTTGAGAGTTGGGCCAATCCAGAAATGAAAATATCATTAGCACCACATTGAGTTTGCCATTGAGCTGTCTATCAGGAGAGAACTAACAGCAAATACCCTTGGCCCTTTCATGCTTGGGTCACATTCTGGTTTCATTACCCAGTTCCACCCATGGAATCTGCAGAGCAGGGTCCAGGAAGCCAGAGAAGAAACATGTGCTCTGTGTACGTGTATGTTTAGTGCACATCAGGCAAATGTGTTCCTGAACCTGCCAGGTTTCCAGAGTCACCCAGAGTCTTCCAAACACTGGCACCACCCCATGGGAAGGCACAGGGAAAACCATAACTACCATGGGTGGGTGTTGTGCACCAATAACCTGGCAAAGTTAAGGTGCAGAAGGACTGAGACTGTCCATTTCCTTCTCTCATCCATCTTCAGCATTCCTTGCTGAGCCTAGCACAAACAGCAGCTCAATACATATTAGAATAAACAATCAATTCCTGGAGTATAATTAAGAAAGTTGTCTAGAGACAGCTCCTGAACCAGTTACTGTTGAGAGGAGTCTTGGGTTGTTTACTGAGACCAATGGAACAAAGTGTACCTTTGAAGCTAGCAGGTTGTATGACAGCTGCTCCTCATTCTTCCCCCCCCCTCAAATTTAAGTTTCCTAAGGTGCAATAGACCATATTGTACAGTGTTAATACTTGATCATCAGCTACATCAAGTAACAAATTTTCCAGGCCACCACAATGGAAGCTCACATCTGTATGCCTCTAGCACTGATGCTCAGAGGCCTGAGGTTGAGAAAGTCTAAATTTTGATGACATTTCCTTTTGTGAAGGATGTGTATGTTCCAACCCAAGGGGTTGTTAAGGAGTAACATTTAGTTAGGCATTGGGGTTTGGAGTGTGTAGCCAACAAGTTGATACTTAGAAGTTTAAAGAGTTGATATTTTGTATACAATTAAGAGAAAGAAGAGTGAAACTGTTAGGAGAGCATTTTCTCCCAAGAAGCTCACTTACCCAAGTCAGAGGGTTCCAAGTGCTTGAGTGCATGAGTGCATGGGCATGTTTGTTTCATTTGTTTCCGAAATTTTCTTGCTAAGAACTAAAAGCACTATGTATAAACAAAGAAGGAAAATACCAATATTTATTTTAAAGAAAATAAGAGTTTAAACCTCTTAAATGAAGTGACCTTGTCAGTTTGTACTCGTTTGCTAAAATTCCCAATCTTTGTTCCCACCATGGCCCAGATTATGCTCTTATGCTACTATTTTCAGTTGTAAAACATCCCAGTACATACCTCTGGGTGTGCAAGTTATGGGAGAGGTGGAGACAACTTCTGTGTGGGTCACAGTTGGGATAACTGTGAACAAAGTGGGGATCAAAATGAATTTTTAAGTTACATGTTTTGTCTCTAGTTTCCTCAATATATATTTGCTATAAGAATAATTTTGTTTTTGTCTGTGTAAGGATTTTCTTTAAAATATCCAAGGAGGTATACTTCCAACCAATTTGTATGATAAATGGTTTGCTGTTATTGATCAATGGAAAGAGGAAGAGAAAATAACCACAATCCAGAGGTAATGATGCTGTTCTTACTTTACTTACAAAAATATAACCAACACGATCTTTTGTTCTTTTCAAACCTTTAGCATACATTTTACAGTTTTATTCACTAAAATAATGACCACTGTCGAAGGGTTTTACTTGCTTGCACGCACAGAGGTGAGTTTAAAAATAGAAGCATGCCTTGGTATGCTTCAGTATAGAATTCTTGTTTTTCTCCTAACAATATTTTATTTTTATTTATTTTGAGACAGAGTCTCATTATGTCACACTCAATAGAGTGCTGTGGTGTCACAGATCACAGCAACCTCCAACTCTTTGGCTTAAGTGATTCCCTTGTCTCAGCCTCCCAAGTAGCTGGGATCACAGGCACCCACCACAGCAACTGGCTATTATTTGGTTGAAGTTGTCATTGTTGTTTGTCAGGCCAGGTCTGGGTTCAAATCTGCCAGCTCCAGTGTATGTGGCTGGCACCCTAACCACTGAGCTACAAGCGCCACACCTCTCTTAATATTATTAATATAAAATTCTTGACAATTGAATACATTATGAATTTATGACACTGATAGGAGATGAAATCCATTGGTTCAAGAAAAATGGTAGAGGATCAATGTAGTAGTGGAATAATCTTAGCTTAGTCACATAGTTAAGTAAGCCATGGTTCATAGTTAAGTAAACCAGAGAAGCCATGGTTCAGGAATTGAGTGCAGTGCAATGTATTTGTATGCATTCATGCCTAGAATGAGTCTCTTAGGGAACTGGTAAGCATTGGGTCCTTTCCACAGGATAGAATTCCTGTCTTGCTACCTTAAAAATAAGGGAGCTCTGGGCAGTGCCTGTGGCTCAAAGGAGTCGGGCACTGGCCCCACATACCAGACGTTCAAACCCAGTCCTGGCCAAAATAAAAAGTTGCAAAAAACAAAACAAAAACAAAAAAGTAAAAATATGAGTAGTCCTTTAAAAGTAATTGCTATTTAACTTCGTCAATAAACTTTTAGTTGAGCACATATTAAATCATTACAAGACAAAATACACTTATATTAGATATTTAAAGTTGTCCAAGTTAAGTAAAACACCCTGTTGTTGTTTCATGAAAATATTTCAGGCAGTATTTTTAAGACATATTCTTTTGTACTTTCACTGGGTTGTAGAGATGGTATGCCAAAAAAGGTACGCTGTTCCTTTTCACTGTCTTTAAAATTTCTTAAGTAAATTACAAAGATTAAGACTGCATTTTTCGGGTGGCACCTGTGGCTCAGTGGGAAGGGAGATGGCCCCATACACCAAAGGCGGCAGGTTCAAACCTCGCCCCAGTCAAAACTGCAACAAAAAATAGTTGGGCAGGCACCTATAATCCCAGCTACTCAGGAAGCTGAGACAAGAGAATTGCCCAAGCCCAGGAGTTGGAGGTTGCTGTGAGCTGTGACACCACGGCATTCTGCAGAGGGTGACAAATTGAGACTCTGTCTCTGCGAAAAAAAAAAAAAAAAAAAAGACTTCATTTTTCTTTCTCTTTTAGACCAACTGCCAAAAGCCAGTGCTGTGTTCTTGTAGTACCTTCCTGGAGTGTTAAACAACACTGAGGAGCATTCGTTATCCAATCAGATGACAGTGAATAGCCTGTCTGTGTGCACAGCTCCTGGCATTCTCAGGCCATCTGCTTCTTCCAACTCAGAAGTGGAAAGTGAACTCACAAAACAGGTAATGAGATCTCTCATTTTTATGTGCTGGGGAGAGCAGAGTCCCCACTTGAAATTCAGGATAAAATTTCTAACAAACTTGTTTGTGTATGTGTACACTTTAATTTCACTCCTCTGGAGTGGTAGACTCATTTATCCTTTTCATGGAGTTGGTGTGGCATGAGAAGTTGGGTTAGAATTGTAGCAGATTTATCTTCAAACTTCGAAAGCTAGAAGACAACAGACTGACACCTTTAAAACACTAGAAAAATATATCAAACCAGAATTCTCTACCCAGTGAACATTATCTTTCAAAAAAAAAAAAAAAAAAAAGAGGAAATAAACTTTTCTGGAAAAAAGAAAACCTAAATTCATTTTCAACAGATGTGTATTATAATAAATTTTAAAGTTGTTCAGGCAAAAGAAATCAGATAAAAGACATAATTAAAATATATTTTTTGTTCTTTTTAATCACTCTAAAAGATAGTTGGTTTCCTAAAGTAAAAATACTAACAATGTATTACTGAGTTCATACAATATATAAAAGTAAAATATATGACAAATGTACTTCTATATTTTGATAAAAGAAAGGGAGAAAGGGATTAGAAGTATATGGTTACAAATTTCTTTCAAACTATGTGAAATGGTATAATATTATGTAAAAGTATAATGTAATAATTTAAAGCTATATATTGTAAATCCTAGGGAAACCACTAAAAGTTTTAGAAAATAATTACTGATAAGCATTAACTACAAAGGGACATGAGGAAATCTGGATGGTTATATACTCCATTGTTTACTTAGTACAGAATTTGTAAGAATTTATAGAACTGTATTCCTAAAAAGTGTAAATGTTACTATATACAAATTATACCTCAATAATTTTAACTTTCCAAAAAGAGAAAAAAGAAAAGAAAAAAATCTCAACAACAAAAAAAGAGATGTTGGGTTAAGCCAGAAATTAAGAGCAGTGAGTCATTTATCCTTTCCCAACCAGAAGTCAGAACACTAGATTGACTAAACCACAGAGAGATAAGAAATTGGTGTGAAATAATAGAAAACAAAATTGTGGCTATAGAATTCCACAAGCCGGGCTAGGCACAGTGGCTCATGCCTGTAATCCTAGCACTCTGGGAGTCTGAAGCAGGTGGATGCTTGAGCTCATGGGTTCAGCACCAGCTTGAGTAAAAAGCAAGCCCTCGTCTCTACTAATAGAAAAAATGAGCCAGAGTGGGAGGTTGCTGTGAGCTCTGATGCAATGGCACTTTTCCCAGGGCAACAGTCTGAGACTCTGTCTCAAACAAAACAAACAAACAAAAACAAATAAACAAAAAAAAAATGTCCACAATCCAAGCTCTAGTTCTGTCTCACTGTGGAGGGATGTATAAACTTGGGCAAAGATTATAAAACCTGGTTCCCTTTTGTAGACACTGGCAGTGATGGCAATACCCAGCTTCTCTGGTCACTGCTGACACTTCCTAGATCACAAAATGGTCCCTTCTGTAGACATTGGGAGTGGTGGTGATGCCCGGCTCCTTGCATCACGGTTGACACTTCCTGGATCACAAGCCTTGGTTTCCTTCTATAGACACTAGCAGTGGTGGGTGACACCCAGCTCCTCTGGTCACTACTGACACTTCCTAGAGGGAACACTGTGGCTCTGCCAGTACCCTCACCACTGAGTTATAGGCACCCAGCCAGAACATTCTCTTTTTAAGTCTGAGCTTTTGTGTATTTTTTTTTAATTTCAAGAAGAATGGTTAACGTATCCTTAAAAAAATTCATTATAAAGTCCAAGCCCTCAAAAACAATCCTTAAAATGCTTTCAACTCTTACTACCTACTTGTCTCCAAAAAATATACAAAGGATTTTTTTTTTAGACAGAGTCTCACTATGTCACCCTCAGTAGAGTGCTGTGGCATCACAGCTCACAGAAACCTCAAACTCTTGGGCTTAAGCTATACTCTTCCTTCAACCTTCCAAGTAACTGGGATTACAGTTGCCTGCCACTACGCCTGGCTAATTTTTTGTTGCAGTTGTCGTTGTTTAGCCAGCCAGGCCCGGGTTGGAACCCAGCACTCTTGGTATATGTGGCTGGGGCCGTAACTTACCACTGTGCTACAGGAGCGGAGCCTATAAAAGATTTTTTTTTAAAGAATAAACTACAAATGCTTAACATAGATGTTTTTTATTGCCTCATCCCTAGAAAACTTTTCCATTCCATTTCCCTTTCACAGACTCTATAAATCTTCCTGACAAATTACAGTCATTTCCATTTCATTCCTCTCCATTACCTGCATCAAGACCTAATTCATGACAATTCACCTGAATCCCTAGTATCAGTATTCCCTGTGTTAAACTAGTAACATCATTTCCCACTTCCCTATCCCTTCCCTTAGCTGTCCCAACACTGTAGAGTGTCAACAAATGACAGGAGGGAAACACCTTACATTCATTACTATCTCTCTCTTTTTTACCCCAACTCATTCACTTTCCCTTCCAGGTACTCTGCTCCTCAGGTATCTAACTAACTCCCTTGCCCCAAGTAATGGGGATCACAACCAACCAAGGTCCTAGATTTCATGCAGAACCAGTTCCTTAAAAGAGGTTTGCAGTAAGATGACTGCATTTTCACCAGTGTTATAAAGAGGGGTTAGAATACAGTGTGATAGAATGGGTTAAATTCTTTGTCTTGACCTGGTAAGCTAAACTTCATTTTATGTGACTTACTGGAAACAAATTCCTAAGCCCAAATTACTTTTTGTCTTAAATCCCCCATTGCCTCTAACTCTAGCCCCTGGCCAAATTCCTATTTAAATAAAATTCAGTTGGAAGGTAGATAAATCTATATAAAAGAATAAAATTACAGTCACTGCTAGTAATTGAAATAACACAGTTTTTTTTTTTTTTTTTTTGAGACAGAGCCTCAAGCTGTCACCCTGGAGAGAGTACCGTGGCATCACAGCTCACAGCAACCTCCAATTCCTGGGGTCAAGCGAGTCTCTTGCCTCCGCCTCCCAAGCAACTGGGACTACAGGCACCCACCACAATGCCCGGACATTTTTTTGGTTGCAGCCATCATTGTTGTTTGGTGGCCCGGGCTGGATTCGAACCTGCTAGCTCAGGTGTACATGGCTGGCGCCTTAGCCCATTGAGTCACAGGCGCCGAGCCGAAATAACACATTTTTAACAAAGTGAATGAACAAATTCCAGTTGTTTCAGTGCTTGCAACCACATAATTAATAAAAATAGGGAAAATAAATTTAGTTATAAACAGCATAGAACCCATCTACTAATCATGCTTTTTTGCAGAGGATCTTATAAAATTAACATTCTAAAGTTAGAAATAAATACACCAATAACAATTCAGCAATATTTAGCAAAAATTTAAAGCATGCTTCTATATCCATTAGCACAGAAATTTCACTTCTAAAATTTTATATAAAATACTCATAACAGCACGTTTTAAAAAGCCAAAGATGGGGGTGGAGAGTTGCCTGCCTTTGTCACCCAGGCTAGGACAAGGTTAGTTTTTATCATGGAACACACCTTCATTTTTTTCATAGAGTTAAGAATGCCAAAGAAGATCTAAGGAGCAAATGGAAACCAAGAACCAAGATGTGGAACAGCTTTAAGACTACCCCAAACACGAGCTGAAGAACACTCAAGACCATTTAATGACTAGGTAGATCAGAGATCTGAAAGGCATCAGGCACCTGTGCAGAGATCAGAGCATGAGTTGTTTTAACTACACAGATCAGGTCAAATCCTGAGGTTCTACCACTCATTACCTGCCTGACATCAGGAAAGTTACTTAGCTCTCAGAAGCCTCAGTCTTCTCATCTATAAAATGGAAGGAAATAAGAATAATAATTCAGGAGAAACTCTTTTTAACAGATCTCTACTTAATCAATTTAAAAAAATAAAGCTTTCCAGTCCCTCCATAAATCACTTCTACTACCCACCTCAGGTTCACTTTCACCTAAGTAGGCCACATTTGTAACATGTCCCCATTCTTCTGCTCAAATGGGCTTAATGCTTAATAAGGCCCAGCTGTTTGTTCCCAAATCAGTTTATGCAAACTGTATTTATTATAATTGTGTAATAAGTTCATATAAACTAATGAATTATTACTAGAAACAGATTGTTGCCATGAAAATTATGTTGAAAAGTTCAAAGATTTAAATACTAATTAAAAAAAAAAGCTATTATGGATCCTAGCACCCTAGCCCTTATCCTACTCCTGTCCCTAACCCAAACCCTACTCTATAAAAAAAGAAAAAAGAAAGAGCAGCACCTGTGTCTAAGTGGGTAGGGAACCAGCCCCATATACCAAGGGTGGTGGCCCTGGTCAAACTGCAACCAACAATAGCCAGCTGTTGTGGTGGGCACCTGTAGTCCCAGCTACTCAGGAGGCTGAAGCAAGAGAATCGCCTAAGCCCAGGAGTTGGAGGTTGCTGTGAGCTGTGATGCCAGAGCACTCTACCCAGGGTGAGAAAGTGAGACTTAGTCTCTAAAAAAAGAAAGAAAGAAAGAAAGAAAGAAAGAAAGAAAGAAAGAAAGGAAGGAAGGAAGGAAGGAAGGAAGGAAGGAAGGAAGGAAGGAAGGAAGGAAGGAAGAAAGAAAGAAAGAAAGAAAGAAAGAAAGAAAGAAAGAAAGA
>CAUYON010056072.1:0-10568 GCA_963573935.1 Arctocebus calabarensis
ATTCTTCCACCCATCCATCCATCCACCCACCCATCCATCCGTCCGTCCATCCATCCATCCACCCACACATCCATCCATCCACCCACCCATTCATCCATCCATCCATCCATCCATCCATCCATCCACCCACCCACCCATCCAGCCATCCACCTACCCATCCATCCATCCACCCATCCATCCATCCACCCACCCATCCATCCATCCACCCACCCATCCATCCATCCATCTACCCACCAATCCATCCATCCATCTACCCATTCATCCACCCACCAATCCATCCATCCATCAATTTAGTTCTCCTAATTATCTACCATGCTTTCTATTTTCACTTAGTTGGATTCTATTCTATTCACACAGCTGTGACCTGGAGCACAAAAACACAAACTTGGCCTCCTCCCGCCCACAGGGGTAATGGCAATCACCTTCGTCAATGGCTTGGGACCAAAACACAACAGAAAGGAAGAAGGGAGCTTTGTTTAGAAGACAGGCCTGCATGCAAGCATGCTTTCTAAGGTACAATGCAGAATTATATCATTTTAGAATTATTCAGATAGGGTGACCACTTTATAGTTATAAAGCCTTGTACTAAATTAAGCTGAATGCTTACAATAATTGCCTATTTTTTGTCAGAAGCTTGCATTAGAACATAAAAATTTCACAAAAATTCCGTAAGTTAGGTTTGAAAATATACACTTAGAGCACTTCATTTCCTCCAACTACTACTAAACGCACAAGCAGCAGGAAAACTGTCCCATCCTTCTGCAGTCTGGTTATCGGTGGCTTGTTACTCATGCTTGTCATTTTCATAACTAACGTGCTGTAGATTTCTCTCCTCTGTCAGTCATACCACTTGATAGGATCTAGAGTATCTCCTATCTTTTTAGCAAGAAGCAGAAGATATTTATTATTAAAGGTGATATTGACCCAAATTTAACAAATTCATCATATCTGTTGACATGGACTCATGTTTCCCAGCCTGTGCAGTGAACTCAATTACACAGCCTCACCCTAGATTTCTATTTTTCTGCTGTGTTCTGACAGCTCTTGCTTGACTACCAGGCTTTCTGAGTGATGATCTGATTTTTAAAATCCCTTAATAGGGATTAATCTTGGAGAGCTGCGTTGTAATTGCTAACAGGCTGCCTGACTTAGCTTTGGTTACGTTACATTTAGTTTCCAAAGGGGGCAAATGAGGCCAGTGCCTCTCGTAGCCCGGGAGCACAGTGCCAAGATGCTGACCAGTGAGTCACTTTATGACCCACCTTCAAGCCAATGGTTTTAAAGAAAGAGAAATACCACCTTCTTTAAAGCAACACTGCACTGTCACTTTGACTATAACCTAGTGACTTCATTTCAGAATTGCTTTGTGGTGTATCTGTCTGTACAGGGCCCTTTCCTCACAGCACATATTATAATACATCTGTAACCTGTTGCTGGGAGATTTTTACTTTACACTGGAGCTAGGGAGCCTTCTCATTTAACTCTGACCACCTCTTGAAGTGAAGGCTGGTTCAGGCTCTACCATCACCCCCAGGCGCCCTGAACCACTGCAATCGTGTACATGATCCATCCGAGTGGGGCACCAGGGAGGGACGCAGACACAGCCAGATTGGTGGGACTTCGGTGCACTTGAGATGGAAGGCTCTGGGGCCATGGAAGCTGGGAGGTCATGGGCAGTAACAGCCACTGGCACTCTACAGTCATAGCCTTGGTACTGGGTGATGTGGAGGGTACTGAGCACCGGGGGAAAACTATTTCAGTGGGACAGAAGCCTGATGATAGCTAAGTAAAGAAGGGCTGGCCCACGACACGGAGCTGAAAAGTGAGATGTCCCTGGAGAAGCCCCTGGGGTTAGAGGAATTTGTCCAAGGTGTTGCCCTTTTTGTTTACTTAGCATTGTGGGAGAGGAGGTATTAGAGTGTCTGGGCTGATGGGTGCGATGCGGAAGGAAGATGCTGATAATACAGTAGAGGGCGGCTTGTAGGGTCAGGGCTCTTAGGAGAGGGAGGGGATTGAGGACATAAGTGGAGGGGTCTGCATTGGATGGCTTCAGGGGCACCACTGCCAAAGGGCACAAATGTCTATGGGTTGTTGGGGGCAAGGGACACTCAAGGAAAGCCCTTGCTTTAAACATCCACTTTAGAGTCTGCTAGGGGCTGGTTGTCCACACATTTATTTGTTCTGAGATAGCAACTCATAACATGTTGAAGAGAAAATAAGAAGTGGTTCTTGTCCCTGTGATTTCTGCCGTCCTCACTCCCTGGCGGTCCACAGGAGCCGTCCACAGAGTCGCGTCTGCGTCTCACGTGGCACGGAGGATCCCAGCCGTGCGGCTGGAGGAGGCTGAGCCATGAGGGCTGCTGCGCTCTGCTCTCACCCACGCATTCCCAGAGCAGGGGACTGCGAGGCCGAGCCAAACCAACTAGAAAGAATTTAAAGGGGATGGATATAAATTATTGCCCTGGAGTTAAATTTTTTTGTACTTATTTGGAGTGAGAGGGAACTTGACAACTAGTAACCTATATGTGGGAGCTGACAGGAGTCAGGGAGATCCAGGAAATGAACAGCCTGGAGACCACCCCCTAACCCCCCCACTGGGTAGAACCCCTCCAGGAGTCACCTGGAAGGGAGCGTCTCCAGCAGCACCTACTGCGAGCCCTGAGAGCCGCCGCCATCCCCATCTTGCAGGAGCTTCTGTCTTCCCGGTCCCCACACCAGCGTCTTAGAATTAACAGTCATCCCGGCAGGCCAGCTGACCCCCAGGGGCTGGATGAGGTTGCTCTGACATGCCCCGGCTTGGAGGAACTCCCGCTGGACAAGCCACATCCTGTGCACTTGAATTTCCTGAGATTTCTTCATTTTGACAATGTATCTAGGTCATCCTTTCAATCATTTTCTTCTTGGTTTTATTTTTAAGCCCCCACAGCAGATAGGGCAGGACTCTGTACACAGCAAACACGCCAAGCCATGTTTCCATTTGACTGCAAAGTAAGACCAGCAATTCCTGCACCTGCACAGCTGGAGTCCTGGCCAACTCCGAAGAAGATGTGGCACAGTCTGTGCCTTCTGATGGGCCAAGTAACATCTCAATTAACTGGATTAAGTGGGGAATGGGTTTCTGGTTAATTGAATTTGTTTCAACCTTTATTAAAAAGGGTTCCTAAAATGTTTGTCCACTTTCCTTCTTTGGTGACACCATCTAGGGAGCATCTCTCAGCCCCTCTCGATTCCCAGGATTGGGCATGATGGGTGGAAGTAACCCTGGTAGGATATTGGCCCCAGAAGTGATTTTGTTCTATTTCTAATCAATTTCCCTCCCTTGAGGCAGGATCCCTGAAGTCAGGAGCCACCTCTTCTCAACAGCATCTGTAGTGCCCAAGGCAACATTCTGTTCCAGGAGGTATGAGATGAATCAATGTCACATGAATAATGTCTTAATGTTAATCTGGTTTTATTTATTTTTCTTCTAAACTAAAGAACAGTTAATAAAATAGATATCCAAATTGGTTGAAATGACCTGGAGTTTTACTATCTTTGAACAATAGTTATTTTCAAATCCAAGTCAGAGAGTGGGCATGGCCCTGTCTATGTAAAATCAAACATAAAGTGAGCAAAAAACATTTGTAAAGCAACAAACCCAGCTGCCTGGCACCGTGGTGGCAGAACCCAGAGGTCTCATTGGCTTTCTGCACAACTTGGGGTGCTTCTGGGAACAGTGGGCAGACAAGAGGTCAGGAAGGAGAAGGGTCAGGTTAATGATGGAGTCCAGGGAGGCAAGCAAATTCTACAGGCTTAAAGGAAATTATCTTCAACTTCTGATATCATACAGTGAACAGGAAAATGAAATTATTGTTACTTAGGAGGCACTGGAAATGAACATAAAGGTCACCTTCTAACATGTGCACAGAAGTAGTCCTGCCCTATCTTCTTAGTTACTTAAATTTCCTTTTACTAATAATGATTCAGTGTTAAATGCAATGTCATTCTGCTTCCAAAATGATCCGATCTCCTGAGAACATGAGCAATGACAGAAATGGTACGGTTTCGGCAGTGGCTTTGGCGCATTCCACAGGACAGCAAATTGAGTAAAACTGGAGACCCGGTGACCACAGACAGACGGAAGAGACAGCCACTCCTCCACGGTGGGACTTCTCAAAGACAGGCTAGTTTGGGCACCATCTGGGAAATGCATTTCAAAGTTCTTTGACCTCAGTTTGAAAATAACATCTCATCTCAGAGACAAAGGAGCCCACACACAGAATATTGGATTGTAGGATTTAGAGACCCGGCAACCATTCAAATGCCACACAACTTGCCAGATCTACAGGTTCCCTTGCATCTCTGGGGACACTTATACATTTACCTGTGGAACATTGTGCACTTTGTGAAAAGCACTTAATCCTCTTAGGCATTTTGTAAATGTAAAATAACTTAAGAACGCAACCAGAGTGAAGATTCAAATGCAGGTCATCCTCAGGCTTCACCACACATCAAAGGACACCTAAGTCCAATTCATCTGATGGTGAATGGTAAAACATTAAATTTCCTCCCACACTAGAATGCAAATTCCATAAAGACAGGAATTCTTGTGTGTTTGTTAACTGGTGAATCTCCAGAAATTGGTATGTAACAGGATGCTCAAATATTTTTGGAAGGAAGAAAAAAAGGAGGGAGGAAGGGAAGGAGGGAGGGAGGGAAGGATGAAAGAAGTGTGGAAGGAAGGAAGGGGAAAGGAAAGGGAAGAAGATAGGCAATGTCTTACTTAACATAAGCATCTAAATGGCGCAGCAGAAATGCCAAGACTGAGGGGTGGGAGGAGCCACCTGCTGACAGATGCCAAGGTCATTCAGGGAGGAAGCTCCACCCTCCCCCCACAGCATGGACTGAATTGTGTAACGATGGAGACCAAGTCTGTCCCCTCTGTAGGACAGCTGCAGTGAGTGGCAGAGCCTCTGATGACTGTCTCCAAGTTTTTAGCTGCAGCGCAAAGCCTCCAGGCGTGTCCGCCCTAGATGGAAGCCTCAGAGAAGAGACTCCTTCTGTCCAGCTTCGTCCCCGCCACCCACATCCCCACACCATCACCTCGTCATCCTTTTACTCAACCTAACAGTGATGAAGTTAAGTGCTGCAAACCATTTGGTAGTATTTGTTTTTACATCAGCAAGTTTCACAGAATTCCTTGCAGCAAATGTAGGCAGGTGTTGCTGGTTTTCTGCAAACCTTAGTGAATCCCACTACACAGCGGCCACATCGTGTGCTTCTGGTGGCATCGAGCTAGGTCTTTACCTTTTTGAGGCAAAATTGGGCTGAATTAAGATGATCTGTCAAGAACCATTGACAGTTTGTGATTCCAAGTGGCGCTTCCTACTCTGGAAGACAGAAATTTTCAGTAAATTTGTGTATCACCGAGATGTTTGTGTTCAGTGATGACCCGCTTATCATGGAATTGTGACAGATAATGTTCTGTGTGCTCAATGGCTGAAGAGAGGCATTTAATAATTTTGGACATGCTGTTTCTGTGAAATGCGTGAGATGGTGTAGACACATCATGGTTTCCAGAAAGAGCTGCAGCGGCACCAACTTGGGACCATGCCTGTGACCCAGTGTCTGTACAGGAATGAGCTGTATCTGGGGTCTGCACTGACAAGTGAGTTTTAATAATCTATTTTCCCTAAGAATAATGCTTTCACAATGGAAATTTTAAACTTCTTCAGGCACTAGCCACCAACTGTAGTCCCTGCCGTGCTGTTTCTTAAATGTCTCCGGGCGCCCCAGCAACCCCCAGCCTCACCCAGGTCCTGGCCTCACCCTTCTTGCCTGGATCCCCGCAGAGCCTCCCTCTCCCCCTTCCCTTGACCCCTCCTTACTAATACCCACAGATCACTATAGGAACTTCTTGGTATGGAAACTGGACCATGCTGTGTTCCCACTCAGGTAAAGCCAGATGGTCTCAGAAGCATCCACACTTCCCCCAAAGGGACAAGAATCCTTAGAGACTGCCCAAACCCCCTGTTTTCTCAACTCCTGCCCCTGCTCCTCCAGCACCTGGCTCCCGCATCACTCAGACCTGCAGTTGCCCACACAGATCAATTCTCCTTCTTGTCCACACACAGACCACAGCCCTTGCCTTAGTCATGCTGCTTCGCTGGGGTAACCCTCCACCTCCTTAGAGCTGATTCTTCAGCCACGTTATTTGGGGCCCAGTCTGCCCCATGACGCGTGCTCCTGACATGGCCTCTCCGCTTCCTGACAGCCCCACATCTCCTCTCCACCTCCACATCTTCTACCCTTGAGTGCCTAAGTCCTCGAGGATGCGATCCCCTTCTCTTCACATTAAACTCTCTGCCTGTTCAATCCCACCTCTGTTGTGACTTCAAGCACCATCCGTGGGCTGAGGGTCCTAAAGTCCTCGACACTAGCCTGCACCTCCAAAGCCACAAACCTCACTGTCTTCATGGCAGCCCCCTGTGCGTGATTCAGCATGCTGCACAGGAACTCACCTCCCATCCCCCCGGAGAAACCCGCCACTCTCCACTCATCCAGCCCTCTGCTCGAGCTCAACTCTGAGGACACCTGTGACTTTCCTCTCCACACCCAACACCGTGTCCCTTTTATGAATATCTTCAATGTCCACAGTCTCTCTCTTCTGCACTCATCACTGTCACTGGCAGGAAGCCTCTGTTACTCTCCCTCACTGGTCTCTAGCAGCTGTCGCTGTCCTCTTATCAGTGCATTCTACTGTCACACATGCAAGGCTCCCTTTAAAGTGAAAATCAGTCCATGCCACTTCCGTGCATGGAATCCTGCAGTAGGGTCTGTCCCTTTCTCTCAGGACAGAGGCCTCAATATTCTAGATTGATTCCAGTCCTTTTTATTAAAATAGATTGTATTTTTTTGTATCAGATTCACAGCAAAACTGAGCAGAAGGAAAAGAGATTTTTCTCGTATCTGCCACCCCACAGACTCCCCCATTATGAACACCACCCCGAGGTCCATTTGTTATGAGTGATGAATCGTCACCCAGCGTCCAGAGTTTGCACTAGGCTTCACTGTTGGAGTCGCACATTCTGTGGCTGGGCAGATGTATAAGGGCACATATCCACCATTATAGTGTCATACAGAGTCATCTCGCTGCCCTAAAAGTCTACCCACTCCTTCTTCCTCTTTACTAATCCTTGGTAATGACTGATCTTGCTACCGTCTCACAATTTTGCCATTTCCAGAGTTGACTATCTGGAATTACACAGTGTGTCACCTTTTTAGATTGGATTCATTCACTAAGTAATATGCATTTAAATTTCTTCTATGTCTTCCCATGTCTTGAAAACTCATTTCCTTTTAGTACTGATTAATATCCCATTGTTTATGTGTACCACACTTTACTTATTTATTTATTTTAAAAGGACATCTTTCATTTCCAAGTTTTGGCAATTGTGAATAAGTCTATAAACATCCATGTACAGGTTTTTCTGTAGATATGAGTTTGTAACTCTTTTGGGCAAACACCAAGGAGCATTATTATGCAATCATACGGCAAGAGCATTTTTAGTTTTGTAAGAAACTGACAAACTCTATTCCAAAGCGGCCCTGCCATTTTGCATTCCCACCAGCAGTCAACAAAAGGTTCAATTGCTCCACACCCTCTCCAAAGAAACAAGATGTAAACACAGAAGGAAGACATTCCAGATACCATACAAACAGGTGGAAGGAATTCAGCTGAATGTTGTAATAACTTTCTAAGAACCATCAATACAGTGGTGATACAGAGTTCTTGGGATTCCCAGATACAAGAGGAGATGGCACTCACTTGGGAACTCTCCTCATGAACTCCTACTGGTGCTCATTAGTAGACTGGGGGTGCAGGTGGAGGTCAGAGAGCACTCCCTAGATGGTGCAAGAGTAAAAGAAGGTCTGGCACTTGGGATAAAATTATCAAGCCACTGTGGGAGGGGCAAAAAGTCCTGTCACTTACCCAAGGCACAGATGAAGACCTGTCAAACCTCTGGGAAGAATGAAAAGAAAATTTCATATTTCCATAAAGGAAGCTGGATTCTATTCCAATGGCATCAGATGCCTCCTGCCACTGGAGGAAGACAGAATTCAACATCATTTGTGTGCCATGAGTAGGAAGGGAAGGATCAATGAAAACAATCCACCTTCTTTAGTCATCAAGAGATGTGGAGAAGTGTGAGGGAAATGCAGGATTACTGGCTTTGAAGATAGAGGAAAGGAGTCTTGAGCCAAGGGACATGAGAGGGCTTAGCAATCAGAAAAGACAAGGAAACAAATTTTCCCCCAGAGCCTATGGAACACAACACTACCATACCTCCATTTTAGCCCAGTGAAACTTGTGTTGAACTTCTGACCGACAAAACTATAAGGAGGAAAAACAGCCCCTATAGTCTGTATGAAGACTTCCTCTGGCTTGTGTTGACAGTAATCTCAAGGAAAGTAAGGTTTAAAATACAAGTTCATGGGGGAGGGGCAAGATGGCCAACTGGAAGCAGCTTCCGACAGAGGTTCTTGTCCAAAAGGAAAGATAACTTTCAGAAACTGCCCAATTGAGCTGAAGACTGGGAGCCCAGTCAAGAGAGAGAAGTCATAACTGCAGGTCACCTCTGCTGAGGCAAGCTGCAACTCCAAGAAACCAAGCTTCAGGCAGAAAAACTGAACTATAAGTTTTCACTATTCTGAACTTCCAGGACACCCTTTCCCCCCTTACCTGATGCACCAGAAGCCTGACCTCTGCTGAAACTGAGGGAGGAGGACTTGAGCAGCATCCACCTTCCCTATCTGCCAGACCAGGCAGCCCACCAGGTAAGAGACTCTGGGGGCCCACCGAGCCCCCACCAGCCCCCAGGCCAGAGACTCTGCCTGGAACCCAGGGTTCCACTCCGCCCCAGCCGAACCCCTCCCCCCACAACCAGGTACAGACATCTACAGAACATTTCATCCTAATAAAATTGAATACACATTCTTCTCATCACCTCATGGAACATACTCCAAAATTGATCAGATCTTAGGTCACAAGTCTAACCTCAGTAAATTTATAAGAATAGAAATTATTCCTTGCATCTTCTCTGAACAATATGGAATAAAAGTTGAACTCAATAACAACAGGAAGCTGCATACTCATGCAAAAAATGGAAGCTAAATAACCTTATGCTGAAGGATAGCTGGGTCATAGACAAGATTAAGAAGGAAATTACCAAATTTTTGGAACAAAATGACAATGAAGACAAGAATTATTAGAACCTCTGGGATACTGCAAAGGCAGTCCTAAGAGGGAAATATATGGCACTGCAAGCCTTCCTCAAGAAAAAGAAAAGAGAGGAAGTTAACAACTTAATGGGACATCTTAAGCAACTGGAGAAGGAAGAACATTCCAACTCCAAACCCAGCAGAAGAAAAGAAATAACCAAAATCAGGGCAGAACTAAATGAAATTGAAAACAAAAGAATTACACAACAGATCAATAAATGAAAAAGTTGGTTTTTTGAAAAGGTCAATAAAATAGATAAACCTTTGGCTAACCTAATCAGGAAAAAAAAAAAGAGTAAAATCTCTAATTTCATCAATAAGAAATGGTAAAGATGAAATAACAACAGACCCCTCAGAAATTCAAAAAATCCTTAACAAATATTACCAGAAACTTTATACTCAGAAATATGAAAATCTGAAGGAAATCGACCAATACTTGGAAGCACGCCACCTATCAAGACTCATCCAGAATGTAGTGAAAACATTGAACAGGCCTATATCACGTTCTGAAATAGCATCAACTATACAAAGTCTCCCTAAAAAGAAAAGCCCAGGACCAGATGGCTTCATGTCAGAATTCTACCAAATCTTTAAAGAAGAACTAGTACTTATATTACTAAACCTCTTCCAAAATACAGAAGAAGAAGGAATACTATCCAACACATTCTATGAAGCAAATATCACCTTGATCCCTAAACCAGGGAGAGACCCAACAAGAAAAGAAAACTATACACCAATATCAGTAATGAATATTGATGAAAAGATATTTAACTACTAACAAACAGAATCCAACAACACATCAAACAAATTATACATCATGACCAAGCGGGCTTTATCGCAGGGTCTCAAGGCTGATTCAATATATGTAAATCTATAAATGTAATTCATCACATAAATAAATTAAAAAATAAAGACCATATGATTCTCTCAATTGATGCATAAAAAGCTTTTGACAATATCTAGCATCCCTTCATGATCAGAACACTTAAAAAAATTGGTATAGAAGCAACATTTCTTAAACTGATAGAGGCCATCTATAGCAAATCCACAGCTAATATCGTAGTGAATGGAGTTAAATTGAAACCATTTCCACTTAGATCAGGAACCAGGCAAGGTTGCTCATTGTCTCCTCTGCTCTTCAACATCATAATGGAAGTTTTAGCTATTGCAATCAGGGAAGAAAAGGCAATCAAGGGTATCCACATAGGGTCAGAAGAGATCAAACTTTCACTCTTTGCAGATGATATGATTGTATATCTGGAAAACACCAGGGATTCTACTACAAAACTTTTAGAAGTGATCAAGGA
>CAUYON010056074.1:0-10538 GCA_963573935.1 Arctocebus calabarensis
ATGTTTACATATCGAACATATTCTTCTTAGTAGTGTATCTCAAGAAAGGAAGAAAAAGTAACCAATGTACTCAGCCCTACTATGAAGCTAATTTATAGCTTTCATATGAAGGCTATAACCCAACTATAGCACAAGAATATGGGGAATGGGGCAAGGGAGGGGAGGGGAGAGGCGAGGTTAGGGTAGAGGGAGGGTAATTGGTGGGGCCACACCTATGGTGCATCTTAGAAGGCTACAGGTGAACCTAACTATATGCAGAATACAAATGTCTTCATACAATAACTAACAAAATGCCATGAAGGCTATGTTAATCAGTTTGATGAAAATAGTTCAGATTGTATATGAAACCAGCACATTGTACCCCTAGATTACACTAATTTACACAGCTATGATTCAATAATAAAAATAAAATAAAATAAAATTGAAACCTCAAAAAAGAAAAGTTTATTAAATGAAATTTTCTTTAATTAAATTTAAATAGCCAAAAGCAGCTAATGGCTACTAACAGAACAACAGAAAAGAAATATAGAGAGCTATTACATTACTTACCTCTTCAGTATCATTATTAAAGAAAGAGGAAAAGAAAGAAAGAAAGAAAATACAACAATGTGGTCAAGGGGGCAAAGCAAGATGACCAAATGGAAACCTCCACTGATCATTCCTCCTAACAAACACGAAATTGAAAAACTCCACACAAACAACCACCTTTGAAAGAGCCAAAAATCAGGTACGTGATCATACAACTAGATTTTAACATTATATCAAAGGAAAAGGTACTGACAAGGGCAGAAAAGTGTGACATTGCTTACACCATTTCTCCCTTATGCCCCACCAGTGCCACTTCAGCATGCCAAGTGGAGAATCTGTGTGTGTGGGGAAAGAGACAGGAAAGTGACTGGGGTACTCTGATTTGAAAGGCAGGGCTGCCTAGCACAGGGGAACTCAGCAAATGCGAGAATTCTGCCAGTGTCTACAGAGGGAGCAATTTGCCCCTAGACAAAAGATTCATGAGGGACCTCCCATTTGAGTCTGGTGCCTTTCCTTCCTTCCCTATTCCTTTGTATCTAAAAAATCCTACCTTATTACTGATCTCTCTGGTCTGTGTGTTCATTCTTCAAATCCCCCAAACCAAGGCACCTACTGCAGAAAGAAATTCCAGCAACAGCTGCCGTTCATGGGCAATTCCTGTGGCTGTGCTGGGTCTGAGCCAGTGAACTTGGGATGCACATGACCATGACCAGCGAGACACGAGAAGCTTTGGCCAAGCCAGTGCCTATATCACACCTTCCCCAACTATAGGCAGTATGGCTCAGGGACAGCCTTCTTCCACTTAAGGAAAGGAAAGAGAAGAATCCAAAGGGCTTTGTTTTGCAACAAGAGTACTAGCTCAGCCACAATAAAAGTACCAAGCAGACTCCTAAAGCCTCTGAGTCCAGGTCTTAGTTCCTAGATGACATTTCTAAACCCACCCTGGGACAAAAGGAAACGTGTTGCAAGGGAAGAACTCAGTCCTGCAGAATTCACCACCGACTGACTAAAGAGCCCTTGTACTTTGAATAAACATTAAAGATAGCCACGCAAGAGTTACCACTAACTTCGGGTGAGACTGGGCTGTGTGACCAGGAGCTAGTGGCCACGAGACTACCCACGTCACTCCTTACCCTTCTCCACCACAAAGAATGAGAGAAGAGAACAAGAAACTTCATTTAATAATCCAGGGAGTTCTCTTGTATCTTATCCAAGCTCACCAAGGTAGTACCACAGGACTTACAATAGTCACAGCATTACTGGACTTGGGGCACCCCCAATGCTAAAGTGGCTACAGTGACCAGAGACTTAAAACAAAATATTCAATTCTCCTTTAGTATCTGAAAAGCCTTCTCAAGAAGTTCAGATTCAAACGAGTCCAGACTGTGAAGATTAAAATAAATATCTAAGTCTTAAATGCTTAGGGATTGATGAACATCCATAAGCATCAAGAACCTCCAGGAAAAAAAAAAAAAAAAGATCCCCCCAAACTAAATAAGGTACCAGTGACTGGTACTAGAGTGATGGATACAGGTGACCTGTATTTTGTTTCTTTTCTTTGAGACAGAGTCTCACTATGTTTCCCTAGGTAGAGTGCTGTGGCATCACAGCTCACAGCAATCTCAAACTCTTGGGCTTAAGTGATTCTCTTGCCTCAGCCTCCCAAGTAGCTGAGACTACAGGTACCTACCACAACGACCAGTTTTTTTGTTGTTGTTGTTATTGTTGTCATTGTGGTGTAGCAGGCCAGGGCCAGGTTCAAACCCACCAGTCCCGGTGTATGTGGCTGGCGCCCTAACCACTGAACAACGGGTGCCAAACCTTTAGCTTTAATAGGTGACCTTTTAAAGAATTCAAAACAGCTGTCCTGTAGAAGCTCAATGAACTTTGAGACAAAACAAAAGAGGAATTCTGAAGCCTATCACAAAAATTTAATAGATACTGAGATAATGGGAAAAAAAAATCAAGCAGAAATTCTAGAGCTTACAAATTCAAATCACAAACTGAGAAATAAGACTCTCTTACTGCAGAGCTGACTAAGCAGAAATTAGTGAGCTTGAACACAGGCCATTTGAAAATACACAATTGTAAGAGTGTATTTTCAGGTACTGACAATAAAAATAAACACAAAAGATGTACACCCAGAAGGTCCAGAAAACAGTCTCAGAAGAGAAAAATGTAAGATTTATTGGCCCTAAAGAGGACACAGAGAGAGAAACTGAGGTAGAAAGTTTATTCAAAGAGATAGCAACACTGAACTCTCTAAACCTTGGGGAAAATACCAACATTCAGGTATAAGGAGGTTGTAGAACACTTAGCAGATTTAACTCAAACAAGGCTACCACAAGGTATTTAATACCTCAAAGCTCCAAAAAGTCACAGGTAAAGAAAAGATACTAAGGGAAGCAAGGAAAAAGAAAAGAATAACACATAAAGGGGCGCAAATACACCTAAAACTAGATTACTGAGTGCAAGTCTTAGTAGTCATGTGAGAGTGGCATGACATAGTCAAAGTGCTGAAGGAAAAAAAATCCTTAACTTTAGGATATATCCTTATATCCTGCAAGAAGAAATAAAGACTTTCCCAAACAATACCTGAAAGATTTCATGAGCATCAGACCAGTCCAACAAGAAATACTAAAAGGAGTTCTTTAATCTGAAAGAAAAGGGTATTAATGAACAGTATTTCCTATAGAGTTGGTCTTCTTGTGACAAATTTCCTCAGTGCTTAAAAATTTGATTTCTCCATCAATTTTGAAGCTTAGTTTAGCAGGATACAGAATTCTGGGCTGAAAATTGTTTTGTTTGCAAATGTTTAAGGTGGATGATCATGCTCTTCTGGCTTAGAAGGTTTCAGTTGAAAAGTCTGCTGTCATCGTAATGGCTCTGCCAGTGTAGCTCAGTTGGCCCTTACTCCTGGCTGCTTGCAGAATTTTTTCTTTCATCTTGATTTTAGACAGGTGCATTATAATGTGCCTTGAGAGGTTCTGTTTGAGTGGAGATGACATGAGGTTTTATATCCATCTGCAAGGAGTGTGTCTGGGTCTTTAGTAAAACTTGGGAAGTTTTCATTTACGATAGTCTCCAGTAGGGTTTCCATTCCTTTGGGACAAGAATCCCTATTATTTATATGTTTGAATGCTTCATGGAGTCTCATAATTCTCTAAGCAATTTTTCTGATTTCTCTTTCTTCTTTTCTGCCTCTTTAACTACCTGGGTTAACTGAAAAACTTTATCCTTTACCTCTGAGGTTCATTCTTCTCCACGGTCTAATCTATTTTTGATATTTCCTACTGTATCTTTACACTGCTTGGTAGTCTGCTTCATTTCCTTAAGCTCTCCCACATTCTTTCTACATTCTACATATCTCTCATCTGACTTTTGGTTCTGTCTTTCCATTTTCTCTTCTATTCTTTTGTTGTCCCTATCATTCATATTTTAAATTCCCTTTGTGTCAAGTCAAATAATTCTTTATATGTGGAGTCTTCTGCAGTAGCTGCCTCATAGTCCCTTGGGGGAGTTCCTCTGTTTTGGTTTATCATGTTGCCCAAATTTTTCTCTTGGTTCTGCCTCATGTGTTCTTTCTTCTTATTCACCTCCTTGTCCTCCTTTTTTCTTTTCACTGCTTCCTTTGCTTCAAATTACCATGCCGCAGAGCTTAGTTAGGTCTTGAAATGGCCTCAGCCTGAGCAAAGCCAAACTCTTCTTTGTGGCCAAATAAACAAAAACCCTTGATCTTGATGACAGTATGTTGTAATTTGTCACGGAGACACCAGGTGACAATGTAGTTTTTTTTAGGAGACAAAGGGCACAGCCAGCACCTCTATGGTCCTTATTCCAAACTGAGTTGCCTTCAGTGATCACCTGATTATTTCCTCAGCTTTTGGACCCTGCAACATTGGGAAATTAAAGCTGATAAGAATCCTTCAAGGGCAGGTCTCACAGTGTCCACTGACTCCAGTTCTTGTGGGGTACAGGAGTCCCTCACACTGTCCTAAGAGTGGAGTTCTGATCCTGGCAGGTGGAATTAACACAGTCGTGTGTTAGGCCCCTGCTAAAACCTTCTCATGATGTTCCCACGATGGTAGCCCCTACCCACCAAAGACCTTCTCAGTATGGCTGCCTCACCCGCCACCAAATCTATGGCAAATCCACTCTAACCAGCATTCAAGGCTGGTTGCTGGTAAACTCTTTGAGTCCTCCCATTCTTCCAAGCTTTCCACTCAACACAGCTTTTCCCTCAACATGCAGCTTCCTCCAACAACTACAAACTCCGGAGAGACTTCCTCCTAACCCAGACCTCTGTAGGGGACCAGCCAATCCCAAATGGTCACAATCACTTGGCTAATTCATCAGATTTCCACTGCTCTGGGTCATATATGCTCACCACCCCCTCACTATGCTCCCTGAGCTACAACTCTGGATAAGATCCCTGTGCCAGGTGTGGCTAAGTTCTCTCTTTTTTCCCCCAAGTCATTTTAGGAGAGCTCAGCTGAATGATCCTTCTGGTCCACCATCTTGCTCCACCCCCAATCCTCAAACTCTTTTCAACCTAAGGTTAATTTTTTGAAAATGTTTACATCTTATTTCTTCTTAAGCTAAAACTCCAAAATATCTCATATTAAACCTGAGGATATTACTAATAAGAAATATTGGCTCGGTGCCTATGGCTCAAGCGGCTAAGGCGCCAGCCACATACACCTAAACTGGCAGGTTCAAATCTAGTCTGGGCCCACCAAACAACAATGATGGCAGCAACCAAAAAATAGCTGGGCATTGTGGCAGGCACCTATAGTCCCAGCTACTTGGGAGGTGGAGGCAGGAGAATTACTTGAGCACAGGAGTTGGAGGTTGCTGTGAGCTATGATGCCACCACACTCTACCCAAGGTGACAGCTTGAGGCTGTCTCAAAAAAAAAGAAAGAAAGAAAGAAAGAAAGAAAAGAAAAAAAATATCTAACCAACAGAGTTAGGTAATAATAAATATAATATAATAAATATAAACATAACACAAGTATTAAGAATTAGGAGCTAGAACACAATCATTATTAAGCATTCACCACTGAGCAGCAGGTTGAGAAATGACAAAAAGGAGAAAGACTTTCATTTTTCTGTTTATATCTTTCTAAGATATTTGGACATTTTGACATACGGATATAATGCTTTTATAAGTTAAAATTTTTCTTTCAATACATTTTTTCTTATAGTAAGCTAGCTGTCCCCTGCTATTACCTCAAGAACAATCAGTAAAATATGATTTTAAATTCCTATCTGATACTATGAGAAAATAAAGTCTCCTTAAAAGCAAAATTTAAAGGCAGAAAAAGAAATAAGATTCAAAAAGGCAAACCAACATCAATCCCTTTATGCTGTGTGGGACCTGTGTAAAGCCCAAGGAATCCAGCATTTCCATTGTGATAGCTATGCAGAACACAAAGAACAAGGGATAAGGTCTAGAGCCAGCCATCATGCTTGGAACATTCTAGCAAAAAGCAGGGGTCTGTTTCAGAGGGCCACACCTTTAGTGGAAAGGTAAAGTGGAAATAAACTTGCCCTATAAAAGTACAAGAAACTACAAGAAAAATTTGTCCTGAGAACTCAGAACACACGACAGTCATATGTAAGCTGCCTATGTGATTAAAGAAAAAACTCAAACCATTAACTTGATTTATGATTGTCCTACAAGCCCAGTAGAAAAAGTCCAACTCCTTCTAACAGAATGTATCCTCAAAATAAACCTTAAAAAATGTTCCAAAGAATACAAGTTTAAAATTTAAAAGTACAAAACACAAAGAAAGAAGATATAAGTAAAAGTGAAAAAGAACAGCACTAGTATTAGACCTAGAAAGCCTTCATTTGTAGAACTATAAATATAGAATATGAAATATTTAATATGTTTAAAGAAATAAAGAGGAAAAAATAAATGGGGAACAAAAAAATATTAAAAATAACAAAAAAAAAGATTTAAAATAGAGCCAAAGAGAATCCTGAGGGTGAAAATATAATAATGGAAATTAAAAATAAACTGTATAAGTTAAGTTGCAGATCAGACATGGGTGAAGAGATGATTAAGAACTAGAATATCTTTTTAAAAAAATCCAGGAGGCCAGGCGCGGTGGCTTATGCCTATAATCCTAGCACTCTGGGAGGCTGAGGTGGGTGGACTACCTGAGCTCACAGGTTCGAGACATGCCTGCCTCTACTAATAGGCTATCATGAGATGAAACGATCTTAATCAGATATAACCACTACACACACACACATTAACTATTATAAGAGGTCTTTTGGGAAAGTATCCCATCATTGTTTATACTATTTTTCATACTGCAGGGCTGGATGATTTCAAGACACATCTTATATATTCTAATGGAGAGACAGAAGTTTGACAAATAAAAGAAAATAGCTGGGTGTTGTGGTGGGTGCCTGTACTCCCAGCTACTCAGGAGGCTGAGACAAGACAACTGCTTGATTCCAAGAGTTTGAAGTTATTGTGAGCTATGACGTCAGAGCACTCTACCTAGGGTGACAAAAACTAGAATCTGTCTCAAAAAAAAAAAAAACAAATTCAGAATACAGTAGAGAAAAATAAATAGAAAGTATAAATGATAGGGTAGGAAATGACAGTATATGGCAGAAGTGGGTCCAGCATATGCAAAATGATAGCAAAAGGCAATATTCAAAGATATAAGAACTGAAATTTTCACAGAATTTATGAAAGATACCAATCATAGTCAAGAAACAAACAGAAAAAAAGGGCGGTGCCTGTGGCTCAAAGGAGTAGGGTGCCGTACCACATGACGGAGGTGGAGGGCTCAAACCCAGCCCTGGCCAAAAACTGCAAAAAAAAAAAATAAGAAACAACAAAAAATTCCTATCAGGACATGCAACGAAGAAATCCTTTCCTCCCCCACACACATACATGTAAAAGAATTTTAGAACACCAAACACAAAGAAAATATCATAAAACCAGACAGAGAGAAAAAGCTGGCGATCTGGAAAGGACTCAGTTTTTAGACAAAGATCCAACCTCTCAACAATAGGAACAAAAACCAGTAAAAGAAATAATATCTTCAATGTCCTAAGAAAAGACATATAAAATCCTCAATTTCATGCCCTAGGCCTTAGGAAGGTTATATTCAAAAGCAAAGGCAAATAAAGATACAGTAAGACAAATTAAAAAATTCCACCATCTGACTTTCATTAATGGATCTTAATGATGTACTTGAAACAAAATATTCAGAGTAGAGAAAAAAGTACAAAAACAAAGAATGGCATGCACAAACAATCTCTACAGTATATAACTCAGTAATAGTAATAATATCTAATTTGTAACATAAAAACAAAAAAGATACACTACAATATCACTCAAAACTAGCATACAAATCAAGAGAAATATTAATTATATTAATATTAACATTAAGAGTGTTAATTATAATATATAATAATATATTAATAACTTTAATATTAAGAATATTAATATATTCTTTGGCTTAAGGCAAAAGATATGACCTGTTTTTGTCCCTTTTAAATGCATGTATGTTAAATTTCGTTTTTAAGTAACTATGTTTTAAATTTCTTTTCTAAGATCAGAAAAGGATCATTTGTCTTCCAAATTAATAAATGAGAAAAAATAAAATAGAAATTAAAATTTTATACAAAAGAACTAGAGGAAAAGGAAGAGAAAAGAAAAGGAAGATAGAACACAGAAAAAGCAGCAGACAGAAGAGAAAGAATAGGAAGGGTGGAGAAAGTGAACCCAGAAAAAGTGATTTTTAAAAAATTAAAAATCCAAAATGAAATATCGGATATATCAATGTCAATAAATTTTCACAATTGACTAGAAATGGCAAATCTACCAAGTAAACAAAAATTATTAGACAGGATAAAAATGTATTCCTGTTATTTACAATAGATATTCTCAGATATAAGATATGAAAATGATTAGCTGTGATGAATGTGAACAGCCACATACATCGAGATGGATAAATCTATGAAACATAATGTTGGGAGCAATATACAAGTCACAGAACAGTACATGGATGATAATTCCATTTACATAAAGTTCAGATATATAAAACCAATCTATACATTAATTAGGATATATATAGTACACTATATAGAGAGAGTAAAACTATAATGAAAAGGAATTAAGTCCAAAATCAAAGACAGTGGTTACCACAGAATAGTTGTGGGGGAAGGGGAGATGATGAGTGCTTAAGGATAGAATTAAGAAGAAATGCATGGAAGCTTCAAAGTTATGGACAACAGTATCTATCTCAGCCTCATTTGTAAGCAAGCAGGTGCATATGAAGTCTGACAATTAAGTTCGCAAACTCATCTTAGGAAAAATGCTGAATACCTCAAATGCTGAATATCACTAGGCTCACCTTCAAAGTACTCCCCTTGGGAAGCTATGAACCTACACCAGCTCTAAGTCCACACTTCAAAGCAATTTTGAAACTCCTTTTCTGGAATGCCCATCAGACCTGTCCTCATATTACCCTTGATGTCCTGAATATTATTCAAATATCTTCCTTTCAATATTTCCTTTATATTTGAAGGGAAAAAAAAAAGTCACGGGAGCCAGATCAGGGCTATAGGGAGGGTATTCTAACACCCTTATTTGTTTACCGGCTAAAAACTCCCTCACAGACAGAGCTGTGTGTCATGATGCAAGCACCAGAAGTGGCCAGTTCTGTTCATTACTGGCCACGCTGACCTCTCCTTACCAGTGACAGTTTCTCTCCCCTAAGAAGTATGTTTACTCCATTGGTACACTGCTGTTTTCTTCATGGGATTATCCCTATAAATTTGGACTACTTATGTCCCTGATTTCACTTCCACTCTTGCCAAGTTTGATAAGAAATTTAATGTTTGTTCATTGCTCTAATTCAACCTCCGACATTCTCACAAAAGCACACAAAACCACGCAACAACAATAATGAACAGCACTTAGCAAAACACCACCACATGCTGACATGAACACAGCTGTGAGACACTGGCGTACCAAGGTTAAGAACACTTACTGAGTTGTTTGCAGAGTGCTGCCATGGTAAGCACACAATGGCAAGTTCACAAACTTAATTATCATACCTTTGCACTTTTATTATTAGGACAATAGTTATTTATATATGTTTAATGTTTTATAAAAATATTTTTAAACCAAAGTATTAGTCACTTCAACTTTTTGTCTTGAAAGACTTATGAGACAACAATGATCTCATTGCTTGCCACATGATACTCTATTTGTCTTCACACATGACACATATGCCACAATACACTCAAAATATATTTGAAAATATTTCAAAATATTTACAAAATTTTCTCTCTATATTTCCCACCTCTTTATAAAATTCTGTAATGAATATTTTGTAAATAAAGGTATATTTACAATTTCTTTTTCCTGTATGTATAATCACTTTGGGGATACCTTGCAGGTACACTCCAAAGTCAAGCTATTCTACCTGCTTTATGTTTTAAATTCCAGAAATGCAAAAAAACTGGATTCTCAAAATGACACTTAGTAAATGGAATGACTTTCAAAGGCTCTTCGTTTGTTTTGGTATAAACACATTTTCCTATAAAATTTTCAAAAAATTCTCAAAATTACAGTTATTAACTTTATCAAACACAGGTCCAAAATCTCCTTAGAAATCTTATAAAAGGCCGCACCTGTGGCTCAGGGAGTAGAGCACCGGCCCCATATACCTAAGGTGGCAGGTTCAAACCCGGCCTCAGCCGAACTGCAAAACAGAAAAATAGCCAGGTGTTGTGGCGGGTGCCTATAGTCCCAGCTACTCGAGAGGTTGAGGCAAGAGAATCGCCTAAGCCCAGGAGCTGGAGGTGGCTTTGGTGGTTAAGATGTAAATAAAAAAAAAAAAAAAAAAAAAAAAAAAAGAAAGAAAGAAATCTTATAACAAAAAGGTAACTTTAATGAGAAAATATTTCTTGTAAACTTCAAAATACAAATTTTAACTGTGCTTACAAAGAAATAATGCCTAAATTCACAAA
>CAUYON010056076.1:0-19471 GCA_963573935.1 Arctocebus calabarensis
AAACTGCAAAACAGAAAAATGCCGGGTGTTGTGGCAGGCACCTGTAGTCCCAGCTATTCGGGAGGCTGAGGCAAGAGAATCGCCTAAACCCAGGAGTTGGAGGTTGCTGTGAGCTGTGTGATGCCACGGCACTCTACTGAGGATGATAAAGTCAGTCTCTGTCTCTACAAAAAAAAAAAATCGTTTAAAAAAGAATGCAGATAAGATTATTTTACTAGAATCTTGAAATGGCTAAAAAAAATAATGTATTATTGGCCAGGTGTGGTGGCTCGAGCCTGTAATCCTAGCACTCTGGGAGGCCA
Organism: Arctocebus calabarensis; assembly: GCA_963573935.1. Classification (NCBI taxonomy): domain Eukaryota; kingdom Metazoa; phylum Chordata; class Mammalia; order Primates; family Lorisidae; genus Arctocebus; species Arctocebus calabarensis. The sequence goes on from CAUYON010056076.1 coordinate 303, forward strand.
AGACTGGAGGATGCCTTGAGCTCAGGAGATGAGGTCAGCCTAAGGAACAGCAAGAACCTGTCTCTATTTAAAAAAAAAAAAAATATAGCCAGGCATTGTGGCGGGCACTTGTAGATCCAGCTATTTGGGAGGCTGAGGTGGGAGGGTCACCCAAACTCAGGAGTTTGAGGTTTCCTGTGAGCTAAGCTGACTCCATGACACTCTGGCTTGGGCAAGAGAGTGAGACCCTGTCTCAAGAAAAAAAAAGTATTATTTTATTTTACTTTATTTTATTATTATTATTTGGAGATAAATTCTCACTTTGTCAGCCTCAGTAGCGTGTCATGGCACAATCATAGCTCACAACAACCTCAAACTCTTGGGCTCAAGAGATCCTCTTCCCTCAGCCTCCCGAGTAGCTGGGACTATGGGTGCCCACCACAATGGCCATCTATTTTTAAAGATGGGATCTCACTCTTGTTCAGGCTGGTCTCAAACTCCTGAGCTCAAGGAATCCACCTGCTTCAGCCTCCCAGAATTCTAGGATTACAGGCGAGAGCCACCACACTCGGCCTCAGAACACCCTCCAGGCAGAGTGTTTAAGTTAATAGTAGGTGGTTCATAAATGTTAGTAGTTGTTATTATTCTCAGTCTGTGCTTTGTAGTCCTCTCTCTGACCCTTGCTGTTCTCTGGCTCCAGGGGGAGGTACATTCCTGTCCTCCAAGTCTCATCCTTTGGCCTTGGCCTCCTGCATGAGAAAGGGATTCCAGGACTCTTTCCTTGGTCTCAGATTCTTAGTAATGTCTTCTCAAACCTTCATAGAGATTCCCTTGTATATTTTTACAGCTATTTGAAGGAAGTTATTCCTCAGCCTTGTCATAGTCTTAGGGTGACGCCCCTTTAACCTATCCCTGGGACTTAGAATCACTAGGGTCATCTAAAGATACGATCTTTCTTATTTTACAACCACCTCCTGCAGGGACAGCAGACAGCTGCTTTTCTCCTGGTCTAGCTGGAGAAGCTGGAAGAGGGAGCTCCTGATGAGAGAATAATGAGCAGGGGCTGGAGGCCTGAGGCTGTGTGGTGCTAGAGGCAAAGGAGTGGGCAGAGAGCAGGAATCAAAGCCCAGCACAGAAGCTGTTCAGCCTGGACTCCCCCCAGCTACATGAGGAAGAACCCAACAGATGGGAAGGTTTGGTAAAACCACCACAGCAAACAGTGACCTGTGGGCCCAATCTGGACTGCCTCTGGTTTTTATTTTATTTTTACACTACGAATGGTTTTTTACCTTATTTTAAATAGTTGGGGGAAAATATCAAAAGAATATTATTTTGTGGCACACAAAAATATAGGAAATTCAAATTTCAGTGTCCATAAGTCACGTCTTATTGGAACACAGCTGTGTTCATTCACTGTGACCAGGGCTGCTTTCATGTTGTAACAGCAGAGCTGAGTAGTTGGCAACAGAGACCACAGACCTATAAAGCCTAAAATATTTACTATCTGGTACTTTTCAGAAAAAGTTTTCCAAACCCACAGTTATACTATTAGCTTGAGTTGGTACAGTAATTTTGACCTGCGCCCATCGGAACACCTTTTTTGTTAGTGTTACATGACCTTGGCCAAGTCTACCAAGTCCCTTCTCAGATGTGGCAAGGACAGAACAGGTTAATTATATTGGTTAATTAGAGGAACTGTTTCTTAAAGAGATGGAAAGGGATGTGATGAGAACACACTACAGTGAAGACTGTAGGCTCTGATTCAAATGTTGGCTTTACCTCTTATAGCAGTGGGACCTTGAGCAACTATTTTAACCTTTAGAAGCAGCAGTTTCCATATTATAAAATGTGAATAATTATAGCCAGGTGTTGTAGTGGGCGCTTGTAGTCCCAGCTCTTTGGGAGCTTGAGGCAAGAGAATCGCTTAAGCCCAAGAGTTGGAGGTTGCTGGGAGCTGTGACACCACGGCACTCCACCAAGGGCAACATAGTGAGACTCTGTCTCAAAAAGTAAACTAATAAATGTGAATAATTAAACTTCACCTATATAAAAAGTCATAGTGAGGATCACATAGGTTAATGCATGGAACAATGCCTGGCATATAGTAGGTACTCAATAAATATTCACTGCTAGTAATTACTGTGATTGGATGGAGTATACCAGTGGAAGAGTTGGCCTCGGAAAGTAAAAAGCCATCCCGCTTAGTGTAGCATGTGGGGTAGAGTCAAAGCAACAGGCGTTGGAGATAAACAGACCTGAGTTCAATTCTGTATCTGCTAGTGATTCTGTGTGACCTTAGTAAAATTGATTAACTTCTCTGAGCTTCAGTTTTTTCCTCTTTATGGAACTCAGTTGTCAAAGGGAACCTTTCTGTTTTTGATTTTTTTTTTTTTGTATAGAGAGAGTCTCACTTTATCACCCTTGGTAGAGTGCTGTGGCGTCACACAGCTCACAGCAACCTCTAACTTCTGGGCTTAGAAGATTCTCCTGCCTCAGCCTCCCGAGTAGCTGGGATTACAGGCGCCCACCACAATGCCTGGCTATTTTTCTGTTTTGCAGTTCTGCTGGGTTTGAACCCACCACCTTTGGCATATGGGGCCTGCTCCCTACTTGATGAGCCACAGGCACTGCCCTCTGTTCTTGAATTTAAGAAACATTATTTCCTTTGTGGTACCATCCTTCACCATCTCAGGTGAAACACAGGTGGCTTCTGTTTCACCCTGTGCCAGTAGGCCAATTCAAAAAATTCTCTTTTAGCAAGCATTTCACAAGTTCAGCAAATTTATTTGAGATTTTAAGAGTTTTGCTTTGGAGTGTAGGGACATATGGTACCATACGCATTCTTTCTATAAAACTCCTGCTCACTTGTCGCCTCTGCCCCTCTTCTTTCAGAGTGAGATGCCCACAATTCAGTCCTTATTCCAGGCACATTTTCCCTTATCCCTCCCCACGGCCCCCTGTTATCCAAAGAGGCTGATCATGGCAGTTCCCCCAAAGATGGCTCTTTCCCCAAGAGGAATGCTCCTACTAGCTGCTTAAAGAATATGATTCGCTCTATCCCCTAACAAGCAAAATGTGGATAATTTTGCTTACCACACTGGGAGTTTGTGGAAATTAAATGAGGTAATGTATCTGTAAGCTGCTGGCACGCAGAAAACAATCAGTAGATATTAGTTCCCTCCTCCCAGGATTCTTTCTTTGTGATCTGAAGGATCAAAGAGAGATGCTGAGAGATATATTGAGGTGGGGATGAGGGTAGATAAAGCAGGAGAGAAGGACATCTTCTTGACCATCAACCTCCAGTACAGCAGAAGAGATTATTTGCCAAGAGCAACTGGAAGAGGTGGAGGTTCTCAGGGCGGAAGCCAGACAAGCCTGGTTTATCTTGGAGTCCATCCAAAAGGGTTCAGTTACTAAAACAGCAGTTCTTCTACATAAACCCTTCAAGTTCTTCAAAAATGCTCACTCCTGCATCACAAATAATCCTAATTTTATTACTCTGGCCTGTAGGGCCAAGGTTTGAGTCCTACAAGCCTCCCCTGTCCCAGTCCTACAAGGTCCCCTCTCTTCCAGGCCTGTAGGTGCAGACACAGAGCTACAGGGGTGGGATCCCCAGGCCCGATCAGTAAGGGGCCTGGGGCCAAATGCTATCGGGTTAGCGTGAATCTCCACCTGCATGCAGTGATGTGTTCCAAGCCCTTTGAAGCTGGGCTCTTTTTAGTATTCTTCCTTAGATATAGGACTCCGAAGGGAAGTTTATAAGGAGGTTCTACGTGCCCAGGCATGGGGATTTGGGAATTCTGTGTCTATTTGGATTTGTCTGATCTCCTGTTCATGTTAGTTATCTTTTCTTTCTTTCTTTTTTTTGAGACAGAGCCTCAAGCTGTCACCCTGGATAGAGGGCTGTGGCATCACAGCTCACAGCAACCTCCAATTCCTGGGCTCAAGCGAGTCTCCTGCCTCCGCTTCCCAAGTAGCTGGGACTGCAGGCATCTGCCACAACACCCGGCCATTTTTTGGTTGCAGCCATCATTGTTGTTTGGCGGGCCTGGGCTGGATTCAAACCCGCCAGCTCAGGTGCACGTGGCTGGCGCTTTAGCCCATTGTGCCACAGGTGCTGAGCCTTTTCTTTCTCTTTATAAACCACAGAATTTTTTCCCAAACTTTCACCAAAAGAGATGATGATGGCTCTCTTTCATTTTACTGTGAGCGAAGGATATTTCTCCCCAATGTTATAAGAATGAATTTCTTGGCTCGGCGCCTGTGGTTCAACAGGCTAAGGCACCAGTAACATACACCTGAGCTGGCAGGTTCGAATCCCAGCTGGGCCCGCCAAACAACAATGACAGCTGCAACTAAAAAACTGCCGGCATTGTGGCGGGCGCTTGTAGTCCCAGATACTTGGGAGGCGGAGGCAGGAGACTTGCTTGAACCCAGGAATTGGAGGTTGCTGTGAGCTGTAATGTCACTGCACTCTATCCAGGCTGACAGCTTGAGGCTCTGTCTCAAAAAAAAAAAAAAAAAAAAAAAGAATGAATTTCTTGGCTCGGCTCCTGTGGCACAGTGGTGAGGATGCCAGCTACAAATACCAAAGGTGGTGGGTTTGAACCTGCCCGGGACTGCTAAACCGCAATGGCAACTGCAACAAAAAAATAGCCGGGTGTTGTGGCGGGTGCCTGTAGTCCCAGCTACTTGGGAGGCTGAAGCAAGAGAATTTGAGGTTGCTGTGATACCACCAGGGCACTCCATCAAGGGCAACGTAGTAAGACTCTGTCTCAAAAAAAAAAAAAAAATTTCTTTTTTGATTACTCTATATCAAATTGTTTCCTTTCCTTCAAGAAGCCCTTACTACCTTTCCTAGCTGACCCCATCTATATCTATGTATCTATCTACTTTTTTTTTTTTTAAATTTTAAAGATGAGATATTGCTGCGTTGCCTAGGTTGGAGTGCAGTGCCTATTCATAGGCATGATCATTTTGCACCACAGCCTCAAACTTCTGAACTCAAGCAATCCTCCTGCCTTGGCCTCCCAGGTAGCTGGGACTACATGCATGTGCCACTGCACCTGGGTCTACATTTTTTTAAACACAAGATTCTCATAGCTTTTCTTTGCAGAGCAAAGATATGTTGAAGAATAGCAACACCCACCTCTGTTATGTAGCATAATTCTGGGCTAAAAAACACTAGAAGGGGCTTAGGAAACATTGGTTCGATCCCCAGTTCCTGTTCTGAAAGATTCTGTTCTGACGTAATTCTGAAAGATTCTTTCTGTATTTAAATGTTTTGATTTTGTGACTTAATTTTTTCAACAAATATAAAAATTGTTTGCATTCATACATAATAAGTGGAAGGCACCAAAACATATAAAGAAATGTAAACAAAAACCATGCATAAGTCCCTCCATACTCAAAAACCCCACTGTTAACATCTTGATGGATTTCTCTGGAGTTTTGTTTTCTCTGAAATGCAGTTAGATAGTTAGCAAATGTGATCCAATTATAGACACAGTTTTGAAGCCAGGATTTCTATTTACATTTATTTCATAATGTTTCCTAATCATTAAAAATTCTTGAAAAGCATATTGCTGTCATAATTTATTTAATCATTCTCAGACTGTCCACACTTAGGTTGTGTCCAGTTTTTCGCTATATAAACATTGCTGCAGTGAGCTTCTTTGTACCTACCTGGTGTTTTCATATCTAAAAATTTGCTTAGAAGGTATTCCTAGAAATAGGATTTCTTATAAAATAGGATTCTGGAATCTTATGTCAGTCTTCACTATTAAGTCAGCTCAGGGTGTTTCATCTTAGATATGGTAATAAAGTATGTAGTAAATAAAACAGTAAAAAGCTTGGTGATTTTTGCCTTGGGGGTGGTCTCCCAGCAGACAACTAGAGGACAATACAATGTAATGATGTTGCATCATAATTATGACTTTGAGAAGGTGATGATAATGATAATAAGAGCTAACATATATTGAGTGGTTAATATGTGTTACGCCTTGTTTTGTTTTGCTTTTTTTTGGACAGGGTCTTGCTCCATTGCCTGGGCTAAAGTGCAGTGGCATCATCATATTTCATTGCAACCTCAAAGTCCTAGGCTGAAGAGAGCCTCCTGCCTCACCTTCCTGAGTAGCTGGGACTATAGGTTCCTGCTGCCGTATCTGGCTGATTTTTCTATTTTTTATAGAGATGGGGTCTTGCCACATTGCCCAGGCTGGTCTCTAACCCCTGGCCTCAGGTGATCCTCCTGCAAGTGCTAGGATTAGAGGCATGAAACACCATACTCAGTCACTAAGCCCTGTTTTCAGGTATTATGTCCTTTATTCTCACAACTCTAGGATGTAAGTATTGTTATTATTCCCATTTTATGGATGGCGAAGCTGAGGCCCAGAGTTAAGTCCATGACAAGTGGCTAAGCCAAGATTTAGGACCAAGAATTCTGGCTACCAGCTCATGCCCTTAACCATACCATGATACTGCCTGGAGATAATCAAGTGGGGAGAGTCCTCGCCTCCCACTTGCTGGGCTGTACTGCTCGGGGCTGCCTAAACTAGAGGAGGGCTTGCCCTCCTCCACCCGGCTCCTCTTTCCCTTTTATGAGCTGTGCCGCTATCTAAGTTTGGACAGGACAGAAGCCAAAAGCACTTGATTCTATATCTGGAAGCGAAAAGGAATATGTATTGGGCTATTCTCAGGAAGCTGCTTATTCAGGAAGGGAGGATGGAGTGAGGAAATGAATGAAAAACACTGCCTCAGGGTTTGGGTGTTTCGTTTTAATTTTTTGACCATTGTTAGAACATTAGGCTTGCCTAATTTGAAGTTGTATTCCTTTATATTTTTCACAAATTCCATTTTAAGAGGTTCTCAACTCATCTGTTGGTGCAGCGCCAGTCTTGAGCTGTAAAACAGGAGTTATTAGAGACCACAGTGACCGTGAATTCTGAAAGAGGTAACTAATCATTTTTGATACTGTCCACTGCAGATTGCCTTGGTTACAAATGACCTCCAAACAGCTGTTCAGCTTGGATGGTTCCACACGCAGCTCACTGTGCAGAGAGAGCTCCTTGGGCTGAAGTTCTGATTAATAGCCATTTTCTTTTGTATCACCTCCTTTTGTAGACTTAAAATAATACCAGTGTTACAGAAAGCTACATGGGTGTTTCTGTTTAGGTCAAGTAGACTGGTGCCTCTGTGAAACAATACAACACCCACAACAGAAAACAGATCCACCCTGCTTCCCCTCTTACCTTGGTGGGTTCCTCTGATGAAAAACCCACCAGAGGATCTGCCTCTGTTCATGCAGACTTCTAACAGTGCCACAAGTGAACTCGGGAAGAAACGCATCCCAGAACCTTTCAGGGATGCTGCTGTCAGAGATCCTGAGGGTCTGAGACCTTTGCAGTTGGGGACTCTGTCCCACCAAAAATGTACTTTATTTATTTATTTACTTTTTTTTTTTTGAGACAGAGTCTCACTATGTCACCCTGGTAGAATGCCATGGCATCACAGCTCACAGCAGCCTCAAAGTCTTGGGCTTAAGCGATTCTCTTGCCTCAGCCTCCCAAGTAGCTTGGACTATAGGCACCTACCAAAATACCCGGCTATTTTTGTTGTCGTTCTTGTTTTGGTTGCCATTGTGCAGTTGTCATTGTTGTTTTAAATGGCCCGGGCTGGGTTTGAACCCACTAGCCTCAGTGTATGTGGCCGGCACCCTACCCACTGTGTTAAAGGCGCCACCACACAAATGTGCTTTAAGTGTGTGCTCTTCTCTGACCTGAGCACAGCACTTGCCTACAGAGGGGCTAGGTCAACAAGTCCTGAACTCAAATGCATTCCATTGTGTTAGAATGGATGGCATGGTGGGCGGTAGGAACAGAGACGCTTTCTTCTTTGATTTTGAGATAGTCTGATAGCAACAATATTGATGGCAATAATAATTGTTGATATTGGCTCGGTGCCTGTGGCTCAAGCGGCTAAGGTGCCAGCTACATACACCTGAGGTGATGGGTTCGAATCCAGCCTGGGTCCGCCAAACAACAATGATGGTTGCAACAAAAAATAGCTGAGCGTTGTATTGAGTACCTGTAGTCCCAGCTACTTGGGAGGTGGAGGCAGGAGAATCACTTAAGTCCGGGAGTTGGAGGTTGCTGTGAGCTGTGATGCTACAGAACTCTACCCAGGGTGTCAGCTAGAGGCTCTATCTCACACACACAAAAAAAAATTGTTAATATTTATGGCTGGACATGGTGGCTCACACCTGTAATCCTAAAACTCTGGGAGGCCGAGGTGGGAGGCTCCCTTGAGCCCTCTCAGGAGTTCAAGACCTTTTGGAGCAAGAGTGGGACTCTATCTCTATAAAAAATAGAAAACATTAGCTGAGTGTGGTGGTGGATGCCTGTAGTCCTGGCTACTCAGAAGGCTTAGGCAGGAGGACCCCTCAAGCCCAGGAGTCTGAGGTCGTAGTGAGATCTGATGAGGCCTTGGCACTCTAGCCCAGACAATAGAGTGAGACTCTGTCTTAAAAAACCCCAAACTTGTTAACATGTATGAAGTATTCACCATGGGCCAGGCTCTGTTTCCACAAAGCACTTTACAAGCATTATTTGTTTAATTCTCACAAAATTTTTATGAAGTAGATATTTTTAATATTTATATTTTGCAGATGAGAATACTGAGGTCAAATCACTTTGCCAAGGTCATAAAGCTAGAGAGTAGTAAGTAGGATGTGACCCAACAGTCTGACTCCAGAGCCATTCACGCTCCACTGTCTCTTAAATGGAGTATTTTAGGAGGCTAATTTTCTCTGAGTAGTAAATCTATATAGCATACTAAAGAAGTGTTATGATGAGTTTGTACCCTAACAAACATGTATATTTACAGAAGGTGTTGTTTGTATCGTTGAATCATGTATAGAGCATATATACCTATATCCATTTTCTATAGACTAATCAGCAACATGTGATAGTGGGGCTACTTTGAACAATCTTCTGTAATCAGAGAAGTATTTTTAAATATTTATTGAAGGATAATATGCATAGGGAAAAAGTACTTGAGTGTACAGTTTCATGAATTTTCACAAACTGGAAAAGACTCATGCACTCACTTCCCAGAACAGAAACAAAACATTTCCAGCTCCCAACCAGTCCCATCTGATCCAATCTCTCCCCAGAGAGTAACCTCCATCCTGACACCTGATACCAAAGATAACTTAGCAAAGGGAAATGGTTATTGTGGGAAAATTGTCTAAGTTCATGAAGAAGCTGCAGTTTCTCCCGGTGTCTTTGTGATCTCTAGTTGACCCAGTTACTCAGAGACCAAGAAAAAGAGACAGAGAGAGGAGAGAGAGAGAGCGAGAGAGAGAGCGTGCGATTACTCATTGAATTCAATCTCCTTGGAGGTTATGTCCTTCCCATCCATTGCCTTTATTATAGAGACCTAGAAGCACGTGCCAAAGGAGAACAAATGGGACAGGAAGTAGGCTGATGTTTGCTCATCTGCACATGTCTGTGAACAAAAGGCAGTTCGGGTATGTTGCTGTGTCTGGAAGCCTCTGAGTCCCCTTCTAAGAATTCCCATAGGGAGTTGGGCAGTGGGAGAGGCTGTGAGTTGATGAACATCAAAGTTATTTGGGCCAGGTGTGGTGGCTCACACCTGTAATCCTAGCACTCTGGGAGGCCAAAGAGGATGGATTGCCCTGAGCTCTTGGGTTCAAAACCACCCTGAGCCAGAGCGAGACCCTCCCCATCTCTAAAAAAAAAAAAAAAGCCAGGCATTGTGGTGGGTGCTGTGCCTTTAGTCCCAGCTACTTGGGAGGCTGAGGCAAGAGAATTACTTGAGCCCAGGAGTTTGAGGTTGCTGTGAGCTGTGACACCACAGCATTCTACTGAGGGCAACATAGTGAGACTCTATCTCAAAAAAAAAAAAAAAGTTATTCACAGGTAGTCTCACAGAGTTCTACTCAGAAAACACCATTTTAAAGATGACTAGTCTCTTGGGTTCTGGAATCCACCTGATGTTTTTCTTTAGTACATAATTTGTCAAGGATCAAGTTTAAATCTCTTCTTGTTCCTAATAAAACGTTTCTGGTCATCTTCTTTTCTTTTCTTTTTTTTTTTTTTTCTGAGACAGAGCCTCAAGTGTTCACCCTGGGTAGAGTGCTATGGCATCACAGCTCACAGCAACTTCCAACTCCTGGGCTTAAGCAATTCTCTTGCCTCAACCTCCCAAGTAGCTGGGACTACAGGCACCTGCCACAACACCCAGCTACTTTTTGGTTGTAGGTGTCATTTTTTTTTTTGGCAGGCCCGGGTAGGATTCGAACCCACCAGCTCTAGTGTATGTGGCTGGCACCTTAGCCACTTGAGCTACAGGTGCTGAGCCAGGTCATCTTATTTTCCAATGTCATTTGTAAGCATATCCTTTCTTGCATGATAAATGAGATTTTACCCTCTAACTGAACCCTTCGTATTCTCTTAATAAATAATCCAGATTGTCATCATCCAAAATACTCCAGGGCTGTAAAATAGGCACTGTGTTAACTTCTTCAGGCCTTCAAGATGCTATTAAAAATGTTATCATGGGGGAAGGGGAGAGCAGACAGAGAGAGAAGGAGGGAGGGGGTGAGGGAAAGGAAAACAAATAAAATAAAAATGTTATTGCTTCACCGTGTGCAGTGGCTCATGCCTATAATCTTAGAATTCTGGAAGGCTGAGGCAGGTGGATTGCTTGAGCTCCCTGAGTTCAAGACCAATCTGAGTAAGGGTGATAACCCATATCTACTAAAAACATAAAAACTAGCCGGGCATTATGGTGAGCGTCTGTAGTCCCAACTATGCAGGAAGCTGAAGAGCTTGAGCCCAAGAGTTTGAGGTTTCTGTGAGCTATGATGAAACTTTGGAACTCTACCCAGGGAAAGAGAGTAAGATCTTGTCTCAGACAAAAAAAAAAAAAAAAAAAAGAAAAAGAAATGTTATTACTACATATGTACCTCATAATAGAAGTTTAAACCTTAGTGACAGCCTTTCTCTCAGTGGTGTGCACATGGACGTGAAGTCTCAAGGACGGTTGGTGAACTTGTTCTAGACACTATGTTAACCCTTTCAGTAAAGCTAAAATACAAGGTTTTTTTTTTTTTTTTGCAGTTTTTCTAGCCGGGGCCGGGTTTGAACCTGCCAACTTTGGTATATGGGGCAGGAGCACTACTCCTTGAGCCATAGGAGCCACCCAAAATACAAGTCTTTAGTCTCATAAACTGTAAAGCCTAAAAGATACTGAATCTTCTTGAATGAATCAATAGGTAAGACAGTGTTATTAGATACAATAACTTAATCATTGCTGGAAGGACGAAATCCTGGCAGATGTTGACTGAAAATGGGTACATTTAATGCTCAGTTTTGTTTTTGTTTTTTTGAGACAGCTAATTTTTCTATTTTTTCTAGAGATGGGCACCTCACTATATTGCCCAGGCTGATCTCAAGCTCGTAGCCTTACCTGATCTTCCTACCTTGGCCTCCCAGAGTGCTAGGATTACAGGCATGAGCCACCATGCCCAGCCTAATGCTTATTTTTTGAGAACATTTCCAATACTGTACCAACATGAATGTTAACCTTGCATCCGCCTATTAAATACTTATGTTCTGATTACATAGAGAAAACTACAAGTTGTCATTTGTTACCATTGATAGTTACTGAAGTTTGTGTTAACATCTTGAATTCATAGGTTCAGTCTATTATTTGCAATGTGAGTAGAAAGATGATATTCTCACTGGCTAGTTTTTAAAATATACCTATAATAATAAGTGATTTTGCATGAATATATGGGCAGCATAAATAGTAGGTTTACTTCGGATCCTGTACAACTAATTATGTTCTGGTAAATGTTTAAAAACTGGCTCTCTAAGGGAAGAACGCCCTGATTTGTCCCATTTGCCAAGTTGTATAGTGTAAATATTCCTACTGGGGCTGATTTTAGGCTACCAATGTGATGTTACAAAGTGCAAAATTGGGAGGAGATATGTGTAGTTGGCTTTATGAGATATATGGGCCAATCCTCTACAATGCTGCTTACAATGTCTGGAAGACCACTTGGGTGATACTGATTAAATCTTGTTATGATACTAGAGGAAATAAAGGAAAAATTTATTGGCAAGGTCCAAGGCAGAGACATGTGATGCACATTGAATTTCCATTCACTCTACCACAATTTAAATTTTTTTTTTTTGGTAGAGACAGAGTCTCACTTTATCACCCTTGGTAGAGTGATGTGGCGTCACACAGCTCACAGCAACCTCCAACTCCTGGGCTTAGGAGATTCTCTTGCCTCAGGCTCCTGAGTAGCTGGGACTACAGGTACCTGCCACAACACCCAGCTATTTTTCTGTTTTTGCAGTTTGGCCGAGGCCGGATTTGAACCCACCACCTTCGGTATATGGGGCCGGCACCCTACTCGATGAGTCACAGGCACCACCTCACAATTTTAATTTTTTGTAAAAAGCAGATCTCACTATATTACCCAACCTGGTCTTAAACTTCTGGCCTCAAGCAATCCTCTTGCCTTGGCCTCTCAAAGTAGCTGGGATAATAGGTTTGACCACTGTGTCCAGTCACTCCCTCACAATTCTCATTGGCCAATGAACTGGTAGTGGAAACATTTAAAAGTTGATATGTGGCCAGGCATGGTGGCTCACATTGTAATCCTAGCAGTCTGGGAGGCTGAGGCAGGTGGATTGCCTAAGCTCACTAAGCTCATGAGTTCGAGACTGGCCTGAGCAAGAGCAATATCCCCACTCCCACCTCTAAAAAAACAAATAAAAAAACATAGGCATTGTGGCAGGTGCCTGTAGTCCTAGCTACTTGGGAGGCTGAGGCAAGAGAAACACTTGAACCCAAGAGTCTGAGGTTGCTGTGAGCTGTGACTCCATGGCGCTCTACCAAGGGCAACAAAGTGAGACTCTGTCTCAAAAAAATAAAAACCAAAACTTGATTTGCAAACTTCAGCCCACTCTTACTACTGCAGTCAAGGAGGTCACATGTTCCCTACAATGCAGATACGAGATGGAGCCTGTATCAACCTACTTACTTCCATGAATGTCTGTGCCCAATGCTCATTCACCTACACTGGACATGTACCATCCTTCAGTTAGCTACTGCTGCCTGAGAAGCTATCTGATACAGAATGGTTTTTGTTGCCATGGGTAGAGTGCTGTGGTGTCACAGCTCACAGCAACCTCAAACTCCTGGGCTTAAGCAATTCTTTTGCCTCAGCCTTCCAAGTAGCTGGGACTATAGGCACTCGCTACAGTGACCGGCTATTCAGAGACAGGGTCTCCCTCTTGCTCAGGCTGATTTCAAACTCACGAGCTCAGTTAATCCACCCTTCTTGTCCTCCCAGATTGCTAGGATTATAGGCATGAGCCACCTTGCCCGCCCCGGAATGTTTTAAAATAACAATTTATTGTTATCTCTTTGCAAGTTAGGTAGGCTCAGCTGGAGAGTTCTGCTGCTTCTCACTTAGGGTTTCACCTGTGGTTGTGGTCAGATGGGGGGCTGGGGTTAGGATCCTTAAGGAGCTTGACTGGGATTAAACTAGAGAGGGGTTTCTTTCTGGCGTGTGCACACTCATCCTCACTCTCCAGATGTCTCCATGTGGCCTCTCTTCCCAGTAGAATGGCCAGACTTCTTATGTCATGAGTGGCTTCAAATCTATATCCGAAACTACCAGGATTTCCTAAGGCTCAGGCTGGAAATTGTCACAGCGTTGCTTCTGCCATGCTTCCTTGGTTAAAGTGGGTCCTGGAATCGTGCAGAGTCAGAGTGGGAGGTGACTCTCCAAGGCTGTGACTGTCAGGAGGGAAAAGACATTGGAAGCCCTTTTTGGAGACTGGTTACCACATATCACAGTAAGAAAAACATCTTTGTCATGTTCAGCCACTTAGATTTCAGGATTGATTCATTCCCTTGGCAAAAACCTAGTCTAATTTGACTAATCCAGAAATTGGTACTGTATTAGTGAAGATAAGCTAGTCCCTGGGGGTCTGATGACTCTCCAGGAATGCCACCTCCATGGGTGACTCAGGGGTTCTGGCTCCTTGCCTTCTGTTGGAAGATTACCCAGAACATGTTGCTTCTAGCTAATTGGGGTGGAAGAAAGTTCCGGAAGTACTTCTTGTCCAGAAATAGTCACATATCCCCCACCTCAACTAGAAGCAGGATGAGAAATTGGGCAACCACATGGATATTTGGTGATTAGCAAATGTCTCTGGCATAAAGTTACATGGGCTTCTTGGCTTCTTACCTTCCTCCTTTCCCCATTTCTCACCCTCTTTAAGAAATTTGAAAGAAAGAAAGGGAGGAAGGAAGTAGGAAGAGAAGGAAAATGGAAGGAATATCAGAAAGAATTTACTCTATAGAGGTAAAATACAACCACTAAAACTACTAACAAAACAATTAACCAATACTGCTAAACAATCACTATTAACAAAGAACAGTAATAGCAGAGGATTTCACTGTGTTTTTAACCTGTCTTTTTTTCTTTTTAATCAGCAATGATAAGGGAACTAAACCAGATTAAGTGCTATCCTCTAGGAGGTACAAAGGCAAACAAGGGGAAAGGAGTGATTGAAGAGCACTTCAGAAAGCTTGGTGCATTCAAATCAGCAAGGCCTGATTACTCACAGCCCAGGCACTTAAGGAATTGGTAAATGCAATTGCAAGACCACCAGCCTTTATTTTAGAAAAGGAAGGAGGTTGAGCAAGAGAAAGTCTTGACAGGTAAAATCAGCACACGGAGTATCTGTTTTTTAAAACAGGAGAAAGGACAGCTGTAGTAATTACAGACTATTCAGCCTATAATGCGTATCTGGGAAGACACAAGAACAAATGATCAAACAATCAATTTGCAACCATCCAGCAAAGCACAAGGTACTGGGTAGTAATCAACATGATTTTGTGAAGTACAAATTATGCCAGACCAATTTAATTTTATCTATGATAGAGTGATGAGCCTGGCAGAAAGCAACAGCCACAACTGTACTTCTACTGAAGTATTTTTTGGTTGTTGTCTAAAATTAAAAAAAAAAATTTTTATCCTGCCTTGGTGCCTATAGCTCAAGCAGCTAGGGCACCAACCACATACACTTGAGCTGGCAGGTTCAAATCCAGCCCGGGCCTGCTAAACAACAATGTCAACTACAACCAAAAAATAGCCCTGTGTTGTGGTGGGTGCCTGTAGTCCCACCTACCTGGGAGGCTGAGGCAAGAGAATTGTGTAAGTTTAAGGTTGCTGTGAAGTGTAACGCCATGGAACTCTACAGAGGGTAACATAGTGAGACTCTGTCTCAAAAAAAAAAAAAAATTCTGTCCTCTGGCATTTCAGTATAATGATGCTACTCAGAAAAACAGTTGGGTGGGCATGACTCTGGGTAAGCCACTCAAAGTGGTAAAAACAGATTCTGCTCCAGGTTGATACAGATGTTGGTAGTAGTTATTATTATCTTAATTGATATAGACAGAGATGAGAGTAGTGAAGAAGATGTTGAGGTTAGAAATAGCATTCTTTACCCTGATGGGAAATATAAAGTGAAATAGGAGATATAAAAACCAATCTTAAAGGCAGGGCACAGTGGCTCACACTTGTAATCTTAACACTATCTGAGGGCAAGGAGGGTGGATTGCTTGAGTAGGAATTCAAGATTCCTTGCAAGAGCAAAACCCCATTTCTACTAGAAGTAGAAAAATCTGCTGGGCATTATGGCTGGCAGCTGTAGTCCCAGCTATTAAGGGATCTGAGACATGAGGATGCTTGAGCCCAAGAATTTGAGGTTGCTCTGAGCTCTGATGATGCTATGGCACTTAACCCCAGGATGACAAAGTGAGACACTGTTTCAAAAAAAAGAAAAACAAAAACAACAACAAGAAACCCCCCTGAAAAACAATCTAAGAGGTCCAAGAGCTAAGTAACATGAGATCCAAAAATGGAGAACAAATTTAAAAGTACAAGGGGATATAAGGAAAATAACCAGAAAAATTTCATAAGACAATTTCTCCGAAAAGGATAAATATTTTTACATTAAGAGGCCCACTACGTGCCCACTATGATAAGTGGTGAAAATAACCCACTTGGACACAACTTTGTAAAATTTTAGAACTGCGAAAGTAAATAAGTTTCCAAAAGCTTCCAGAGCCAAAAATTAGGCCACCTAGGAATGTACATTGATCAGCCAAATTCTCATTAACATTTCTGGCTGCCAGGAGATAATAGAGTAGTCCCTTCTATTCTGGGGGAAATTGAATTTGAAACTAATTTTCATATCCAGCCAACCTATCAATCAACTGGGCAGTTCCCACAAACTAGGACTTAGAAAATTTACTTCCTGGGCCAGCTATCTTAAGTTATTTGTTAAAGGAGCAGGATAAAACAGTAGTATGAAGAAGTTATCCAAGGAACAGTAAGACAAGAGATCCTTCTTTTTTTTTCTTTTTCTTTTTGAGACAGAGCTTCAAGCTGTCACCTTGGATAGAGCTCTGTGGCATCACAGCTCAGAGCAACCTCCAATTCCTGGGCTCGAGCGAGTGTCTTGCCTCCGCCTCCCAAGTAGCTGGGACTACAGGCCTCCACCGCAACGCCTGGCCATTTTTTGGTTGCAGCTGTCATTGTTGTTTGGTGGGCTGGGCTGGATTCGAACCCACCAGCTCAGGTGTACGTGGCTGGTGCCATAGCCCGTTGAGCCACAGGCGCTGAGCCTAGCGGTCCTATACATAAAAGGAAAGTAGAGGTATAGTACACATCATCATTTTACAGTAGGAGGACAAAGAGCTCCAAAAGGAAAAAAATCTGGGACAAAGAAGAACTTCATGCAATTCATAGTGGGATTAAGAGAACAACAACAACAATAACAACAAAACTTCTGAGATAAGATAAAGTATATAGTCAATAAAAAGATAGGTAATAAAAAAAAAGTTAGGCAATTAATAATTCCAGAAAAAACAAAAAGTTAATTGAAAATGGTATCCAATTTAAAAAATAATAAAATTTTATATAATTTTCAGGAATTTGGGGAATATAAGTAAAAGACTAGTATATGGCACTAAAACACTTTTCTTTAAATAGATCGCTGTCCTTGTAGAAAGAGATATTGCATTCCTGACTTTCTGCCTAGTTCAGCAATACACAACATTGATATAACTTTAATAATGTAATTACTCTGGTTTTGGGTTTTGTTTTTAAACTATAGTCACCATGCTGTATATTAGACCCCAGAACTTATTAATCTTATAACTAGAAGTTTGTGCCCTTTGCAAATATCCCTGTTAGTCAACATAAAGACAAAGAAAGGGAGATCTTAGTTATGTTGCAAAAAAGGGAAACATTATTATCTTCATAATGTAAAAGTATAACAGACAAAAGTTGGGAAGTGAAAGTGAAGGAAATATGAAGAGGGATAGTATCACTTATACCTGCAGTTCCTATGATGAAAAAAAAGTCAGGATACGGACTTGAGTTTCTTATTTTCTTCCTTCCTCCCTTCCTTTCTTCCTTTTTTTTTTTTTTTTTGGAGACAGAATCTCACTTTGTCTAGGTAGAGTGCTGTGGCATCATAGCTCACAGCAACCTCAAACTCTTGGGCTCAGTGATCCTCTTGCTTCAGCCTCTTGAGTAGCTGGGACTACAGACGCCTATCCCAACACCTGGCTATTTTGTGGCAGTCTTCCTCTGGCTCAGGTTGGTCTCAGTGAACTCAGGTAATCCACCCACCCTGGCCTCCCAGAGTGCTAGAATTACAGGCATGAGCCACTGTGCCTGGCCCACTGTATTTTCATTTGTTAAGATATGATCTCACTCTGTTGCTCTGCCTAGAGAGCAATGGTGTCATCTTGGCTCACTGCAACCTCATCTTCTATTCTCAAGTGATCCTCTTGCATCAGTCTCCTGAGTAGCTGGGACTATAGGCATATACCAACATGCCTGGCTAATTTTTCTTTCTTTTTTTTTTTTTATACAGACGGAATCTCAGTAAGTTGCCCAGCCTGATTAAACTCTTCACCTCAAGTGATCCTCTTGCCTTGGCCTCCCAAATTGCTAGATTTACAACTCTGAGTCACTGCACTGGCCTGACTTGAATTTTTGAAAAGAAAAATTAAGGTATAAATACTATTTAAACTTACAAGGGTAACCACAACAAAACTTAAAAATAATGGTGTGACCATTCAACGCTGGAAGAATTGGGTGGAAGAAGATAACACAAATGAACAAAATTCTTATTCTTTGTACCTAGAGGGCATTAGATAATGAATAAGTTAGAAAAGGAATAATTTTCTAAGCATGTCATATATTCAAGCAAACATTAGTCATAAGTAATTTTTTATAGGCAGGCGTGGGGGTGGTAGTGGTGATCTCAGAGCACAGGTGCAGATACTCTATAGAGAGTATCTTCAGGACACATTATGGTGCTTCTGGTCTGGCAGCCATGGCATTTTTTCCCACTCTTATCCACACCCAGTTGTAAGATTGTATTTGCAAACTTAAAGTCATATTTGCTTTAATGCTGTCTTAAATTTTCTCAGAATTACCTCCAATATTTTATAGATTACTGTCTCAAAAGTTAATAGCATGATACATGGCCATGTGGCTTTTTAAAAATAATTTTATTAAATCATAATTGTGTACATTGGTGCAAACATGGGGTACAATGTGCTTACTTCATATACAAACAGAAATATTTTGATCGTATTGTTAGAGATAGCCTTCATGGCATTTTCTTAATCACTATATGAAGACATTGATATTCTACATTTAATAAGTTTCACCAGTACTCTGCTAAGATGCACTGTAGGTGTGGTCCCACCAATTGCCCTCCCTCCTCCCCTTCTCCCCTCCTTCCCCGCTCCCTTTCCCTTTTCCCTGTATTCTTGTGCTATAATTGAGTTTTTAACCTTCATATGAGAGCTATAAATTAGCTTCATATTAGGGCTTAGTACTCGGTGGGCATTTGGGTTTCTTCCACGACTTAGCAATTATGAACTGGGCTGCAAACAAACAGTCTGGTACAAATATCTTTATTATGATGTGATTTTTGGTCTTCTGGATATATACCTAATAAAGGAATTATAGGATCAAATGGCAGATCTATTTTTAGATCTCTAAGTATTCTCCAAATATCTTTCCAAAAGGAATGTATTAGTTTGCATTC
>CAUYON010056077.1:0-32891 GCA_963573935.1 Arctocebus calabarensis
CAATACGCTTAAGTTCTCTGTGTATTTTGGTTATTAAACCTTTGTCTGAGGCATAACCTGCCAATATTTTCTCCCATTCTGAGGGCTGTCTGCCTGCTACACTTACAGTGTTCTTAGCAGTGCAGAAGCTTTTTAGTTTGATCAAGTAATAAATTCCTCTGTGTGCATATACCACATTTCTTTAACCATTCATTTGTTTATGGATATTTAGGTTGTGTCCACAGTAGGCTATTTTGAACAGGGGTGCAACAAACATGGGGGTATAGATATGTCTTCCAGATCCTAATTTCAATTCTTCCAGGAACGTAATTTCTGGATTGTATGGTAGTTCTACTTTTATTTTATTTTTCTTGATAAATCACTCTATTGATTTTCATAGAAGTTGACCTCTTTTACATTCCCAAAATAGACTGGGAGGGTTGATTTCTTCACATCTTTTCCAACATTTGTTATCTTTTTATTTGTTTATTTTATGGCAGTCATCCTAATTGGAGTGAGCTAGTCATTTATTGCTGTTTCAATTTTTATTTCCTGATGATTAGTGATGTTGAGCATATTTGTTGGGCATTTAAAAACTGCTTCCCAAGCTCTCTGTCCAGTTTTTAAATGTAATTACCTGTTCTTGTGCTACTGATTCATAGGAGGACTTTGTTATAACTTTTAATTCATTTAAAAATGATTTCCTTTTAAAGCATACACAATTTGCTTTTAATACAAATATCGTTCCATTAAAAATTTCAGCAGACTTTAATGGACAAAAAGTGCTTTGGCATATTGTTGACATACTACAAAATTATATTTGTATTTATACAAATAGAATTTGATTTCCTAAACTTAGAAAGAAACTACCTTACCTTATTTAATACACATTTTAAAAATATTTTCTAAAACTAAAAAAACTACGGTTTAGCAATTAACTCTGTAAGTGGAAATATGTGCAGATCTACATTCTTAATCATAAATTCTTTAGAATCATGTTTTGTAAATCATTGGCAGACATTATTCTATATAGGGATCATTACTTTCTTCCAAAATAGAGAATATATACACTGGAAAAATACTTTATTCTATATCATATTATTCTTAATATGAGGATTCAAGCTTTAAAATATGAAATACATAATCAAAAGATGACTTTTACATCCATGAAGACAGACATTAATATAGAAGCAAAATTTTGGCTCTGCTCAAATGCAGCATGGCACTAATTCTAGATTTATTTCTATTTTCCCTTCAAATATTCAAAATTCCATATGTTTTGTAACCACCAGCACACAGAGCTTAGTAACTCAATTGTCATTTTGCACAAAAATTGGGCTTCAGATGAAATGAGTGATCTGTACAAAGTGATGATAAAAACAAACCAAGTTAGATACCTAACTTTGTAACATTCAAATATATACTATAGAAATGATTGATGACATTAATGGATTGCACTAATATAATATTTTCCACTATCTTACCTTAGTTTTACCATGTGTAAGTTCTGTCCCTGTCCGTCTTACTGTCATGGAAACACTGATTCCCCATTGTAATCACTGCTGGTGTAAAACACAGCTGCCTAGCAAATGTACCCTGGAATGGGTTCCTTTCGCATCTGTTAAATCTCAACAGTGTATAACTGCACTTTTTAGAGTGCATCAATCATGGAAGAGTGAGACAGAAGTAAAGAGTTTAGCCCCGCTTGGCTCCCCTTGTATCTAATTTAAGCATGTATGACCCACTGCTTTCATTGTTGTGCTTACAACAGCTGTTTCTTATTATTAAGAAAAGCAGCTTTGCGTGCAGGACATAAAACAATAAACGCTAGCCATGTGGAGAGAGTACATTTGCTTCTAAAGGTTATAAATATACACTTAATAAAAAGTAAGGGTGATGCTAACCATATTTCACAGAAAGCAAATAGTATCACTTCAGGCAAGAAAATCTAACACCACCTGATCAAAAGGAAATGAAATGATAAGATCAGTAATCCCCATCACTACAAAATTTATACAATAAAATAAAATTACTTGGGATGAGTGCAAAGGATGGATTAAGTGAGAATGTTTAAGATTTTTCCTAGAATGTCATAATTTTACTTCTAGTGACTGTTGAGAAAAGTAGAAATTATAGAAACATAATTGAGTGATACAAGTACCTATACTGTAGGCCACAAACCTTATTTGTATCTGTGTCTATTTATTAAAAATATTTTGGGAATACTTTCTTATTGTCTTTTACAATCCATAATGTGAAACTCTATTGAATAATCCTAAAATTATTAATATTAGTAAATATGTTAAAGATGTATTCCATACTTTAAATATTCCCTGATTGTTGAAAGTTCTTAAAGTGCAAATAATTGAGAGAATTTTAGAATTTACTGGATAGGAAATTTGCCAATCAGAAGTCAATATAATAGATGCTATCAAAATTATAATAATATTTATCGTGTTTTTAGCATTATACTATTTTCTTTAATCTCTTTTCATATTATAAGTCAAATGATCCTACTTAGTGACGTGGATCTGTAAAGTGATTATTTTTACTTTTTAGTAAAAATTTTAGCAGCTACTGGGAGTTCAAGTGGGAGTTCAAGAAAATAATCTGTTTTCTTTATTTTTTTATACAACCAATTATCTACAGAAGAGTTTTATTTGAGTTCTTTTCAAAACTTTTCATCCCCCAAATACATGTCCACAACCATCATAGAGGTGATTCTATGTTTTGTCTGTTCATTTAGTTTCTCTAAAAACTGTTAAAGTTGTAAGGTTCGTGCTTATTATAGGAATATTTGAAGGCTCTCCAAAATACTCTACAATTTGTCCTCAGATACTCCACAATATACTAGTAAATGAATTAGGCCATGAACTCCTGGAAATCAGAAGCTATACGTAACCCTGGTTCATTATGACCTGGAAGTAAAATTGGGATCATAGAGTGATAAAATTTCTCTTTTCCATACACAATTGAAAATACTAGTCTCTCTCAAAGTCTTCCTTCTTGCCTTTTGGAGCTCAAAGGAGTTGGTTAATGAATAATGTAAGAAGACAAATTGAAATTCTTTTCTTCCTCTGATGGTCAGGATGCCTATCATCCAGAGAGAAATTGGTTTTGACACATCTATCTGCCAATTTCTGCTGCACTTAAGGCCAGCATTGGGCTAAATCGAGGAAACCACATCTATCTTCCCCAATCTTAATAATCCTTTCTTGTATTGTTCCCAAATAATGGTATATTCTGATGACAACTTCTCACAGAACTTTGTATAAAAACAGGTACATTACTTTTAACTTCTTTTACGTGTCTTTCTTTTCCCAGAATTCAGATATGAGTTCACGATACTGGGTTAAGGGACAATTTGAATGAGAAACACTCTAATGAAATGTATTTGACAATCCATCATATAGAATAATATGCTTATTTAAAAGGGAAATTTTGCCAATGAAATTTAAATATATAAACCCATTGCACTCCTCACAATTTTCAAAAATGATTGTGAGTTTTGATGTTAGCAATTTCCAAATGTCCTTGTATCACTATAACTTAAGAATATTTTAGGCCAAGAGCAGTGGCTCACACCTGTATTCCTAGCACTTTGAGAGGCCAAGTCAGGTGGATTGCTTGAGTTCGAGTTCAAGACCTTCCTGAGCAAAAGTGAGACACCGTCTCTTCTAATAATAGAAAAACTAGTCAGTATCATGGAGGGTGCCTTTAGTCTCAGCTACTTGGGAGACTGAGGCAAGAGGATCACTTGAGCCAAGAGTTTGGGGTTGCTATGAGCTATGACACCACAGCATTCTACCCAGGGTTAAAACAAAACAAAACAAAACATGAACATTTGTAAGAGGCTGTTTATCGCTGCCCAATTTACAATTGCTAAAGTGTGGAAACAGCCTAAATGTCCTTCAACCCAGGAGTAGATTGGTAAGCTATGGTACATGTGTACAATGGAATATTACTTAGTCATCAAAATAATGGAGACTTTGCTGCATTTGTAGTAACTTAGATGGAGGTGGAACATATTATTCTTAGTGAAACATCACAGGAATGCAGAAGTACAAATCCTATGTATTCAACTTTGATTTGAGGACAATTAATGACAATGAATGACACAGTGGGGCATGGGGGAAGGAGAGAGCAGACAAAGATGGAGGGAGGAGGAGAAGGAAAGAACACAAAAAAAAAAAAGAAAAAGAAAAGAAAAAGTGTCTAACTTTTATATAAATTGGATTCAATTCTGACTAAAGTATATTACTTCAATATTAATTTTGTAATTCAACTTGTCAATATGTCGTTTAGAATACTGCATTGTCATCTATAAGTGAAACATGTTTGTAATTTCTCTTTATAACAATAAATTTTCTCCAATTTCAATATCAGGTGTATTCAGATCAAGTAAAATGCTATTGAAATATTTCTTTTATTGTTTACAAGATTTTTGAAATTGCTTGTTTTGTAACATTATTGTGGTCTATGAATTTAAGATAGTTTGAACTTTGTTATTTAATTCAATTCATTGCTTAATTACTGTTTTCCTATGAACAATTATACTGTGGTTAATATGTTGCATAGCAGTATGCCCAGATAGTTTTTTGTCTGTTGGGAGGTTGGGTTTTGGGGGGCAGAGTTAATACTTTGCATGAAATATCTTATCTTATAACAGTGAAATTGTTTTCTCTTTTGTCTTGTGATTTTTTTTGAGGTGAAATCCAAGTTTTTGTGTGAGTAGTACTATTATACCTATATCTTGAGTGTCTTGCTTGTACTATAGTACAACATACCTTTGTTTAATTCTTAATAAACTGTTCACTTGTTAAAAAAAAAGATAGTTTATTCAACAGATGATACTAGGGAAATTGCATATCTACATACAAAAGAATAAATTTGAACTCTTTTATTGTACTACATAGAGAATTAAAGAACTGAATATAAGACCTAAAACTATAAAATTGCAAACTTCCTAGAAAAAAACATATAGGAAAAGCTTTATCACATTAGATTTGACAATAATATTTTAGTACATCAAAAGTACAGGCAATAAAGCAAAATGGACACATGGAACTATGTTCAACTTAAAAACACTGAAGGACACAATCAACTAAGTGAAAAACCAACCTACATAATAGAAAAAGAGTTTTCAAAACATATACTCAATAAAAGGCTAATATCCAGGTTATGTGTATAAAGAACCCTTAAAATCCAACAACAAGAACAAAAATATAATATACCTGATTTTAAAATGGGCAAAGAGTATGATTAGACATTTCTCCAAAGGTGATAAGTAAATGGCCAAGAAACATGCTCAATATCACCAGTCAGAGAAATGAACATCAAAACTGTACTGCATTCAACTCACACCCATTAAGATGTGAACTGGAGAGGACACATAAAGTTTATAACACTTGTTCATATTTGGGATTATAAAGTGGTACAATTCTGTAAATAAAAAAATGGAAATTTTTTTACAAAGTTGAAAAAGAACTACTACATGATCCAGCCTCTTACTTCTTGGTATCAACCCAAAACAATTGAAATCAGGGTCTCATAGCAACTATGTTTGTACCATCACAACAGACAATAGGTGAACTCTACCCAAGAATCCATCAATAGATGCATATATAAATAATACATAGTATATTCATGCAATGGAATATTATCAGTCTTAGGAAGGAAATCATGTCACATTCTACAACATGAAAAGAACGTCAAGGACATTATGTTAGGTGAAATGAGTCAATCATAAAAAGACAAGTACTATATAAGTCCAAACATATGAAGTATCTACAGTAGTCAAAAATCACAGAAACAGAAATATTAGTAGGTATCAGAGGCTGAGAGGAGCATGAAAAGGGGAGTTATATAATGGGAACAGGGTTTCAGATTTGTATGATTAAAAAAGTTTCACAATAATGTGAATATACTTAACATTACAACGTTACTGAGCTGTGCATTTAAAAATATTTGAGATGATAAATTTCATGAATTATGTTTTTACCAAAATAAAATTTTTTTCAATTAAAGAAAAAGACTCAACACCAGGTAGAGGAACAATTAGAGAACTTGAAGATAAAACAGGTAAAATTACTCAGCCTGGTGGGGGGAAGGAAGATGGGCAACTAGAGGCTACCTTCCCCAGAGGCTCCTGACCAGAAGGAGAGATTCTTGACAGATTTGGCCCTGAAACTGACAGGGGAAGCTGAGATAGGAAAGAAGATAGACAGGTACATATTATCTCAGCTGTGACAACCTGCAACTCCAAGAAAGAAGATACTAGTGAACAAATTCCAGGTATAAAACCCATTATCATGAGGATGAGAGAACCCCTCCCTGAAGCACACGGGGGACAAAGGACCTCACATTTTACCCTACAGGTGAGAGCTGCTAAATACTGGGCCTCTTCCTTCAGAGAAGCCACATCTGTGAGTCTAGGCATCATCCTGCCAAGAATACTCTCCCCACAATTATGACCTCTCAGTCCAGCCTTGTCCACCTTGCCTAGCATTCTGAAGGTCTACCCACTGCAGCACCCAGAGGGTGTGGCCACTCCCTAGGAGGTGTGGGCATTGTATGGATAGCAGCGGAAACAATGACTCTAGTGGAGGCAGTGGGGTGAAGAGAGGGATGTTTGGGAGCAAGAAACACATACAATATTGCCCTGAGGGTACAGCTAACCCCCATTTAGACTTTAAAGGGTGGAGACACTGGCCCCTGTTTGGACGTTCAAGGGCTGGGGGCTGACACCAGCTTTGGACTTACAAGGGTGGAGGTGCTGATGCCTTAGTCCTGACTGTGGCTGTGATCTTTCCTGAACTGGTGGTCCACCAGAGGGGACCAGGCTCCATCCTCTTGGGTATGATGGTTGGAACTATCTGTGATTTCCACTGAGGGACAACTGGATACCCTCTGATCTATCCCTACTGAGCAGTGATTTTACTGTCTGGGTTAATCTGTTTAGAACTCTATACCTGGGCTTTATACTGGGGGTCCCTCCACGGTTGAGCGGTAGTTGTTTGGAAGTGGGAACGGACTAAATCTCCTTCACCAGCTGTTGCTGGTGGGAGGCAGGGCACCAAAGTTGCTTGTATCTCTCCCCAAATGAGATATGAGATTCCACCCTAATAGCTTAAGTCCTTAGGATTTGGGTAGAGGTGGCTTAATTCAGGACAAAGCCAGCTTGCGCTTTCTTTCTCAGTAGGTCTTCAGAGTCTTCAGCTATAGCTCTGAAGGGAACCTTTGTAAGGTTGTAGGGGAAAACCCACAGTCACAAGCCCCATCTCATTGGTTATGGGCAAATTAATTCTACATCCTGGGACCCCCAATCCAATCTCACCCTAAAACCAATAGCCAAAGTGCAGAAAATACTCATGGGGTAGAACCAGTGGAAGAATTCTAGCATCAAAAATAATCGGAATAGATCGACGAACGCAATAAATGACAGAGGAGATAAAACAGAAGATGCCATTCATAGACAAATGGCTGAAATGTCAGAAATAGAATTCAGAATATGGATGGCAAATAAAATCAATAGAGTGGAGTTTGAAAATTTGGAATTAGAAATACAAAGAGAAGTTCAAAAGTTGTCTGAAGAAATCAATGAATTCAAAAACAAAATTATCAAGGATATGGACATAATGAGAAAAGAAATAGCAGAGCTTAAGGAAATGCAAAAGTAATTTGAGGAGCTTTGTAATACAGTAGAATCCCTCAGTAATAGAGTTGAGCAGGAAGAAGAATGGATCTTCAAGATTTTGAACATTCCCAAATGCTCAAAGAGGCAGATAAATGGAGAGCAAAATCTGATCATTCCCTGAGAGAGCCGTGGGACTACTCCAAAAGAGCAAACATTCATATTATAGGAATTCTTGAAGAAGATGGTCCTAAAGGCACAGATGCTCTATTCCAAGATATTATGGAGGAGAATTTCCCAAACATGGCAAGAGATACAGAAATTCAGATAGTAGAATATACTCAATCCAATTAAGCATCTCCTAAACACACTGTAATTAACTTTGCCAAAGTTAATATAAAGGAGAAAATTCTGCAAGCATCCAGATGTAAGAAAAGCATTACCGATTAAAGGAAGAAATATCAAAATGACCGTAGATCTCTTAGACAAAACCTTTCAAGCCAGCAGAAGATGATCATCGACCTTCAATCTCCTAAAACAAAACAACTCTCAGCTCAGGATCCTTTATCATGAGCTAAACTGAGTTTTATTTGTGATGGAGAAATCAATTATTTCACTGACATACACATGTTGAGGAAATTTGCCATAACTAAACTAGTTCTCTGGGATATTCTCAGACCCATTTACAATAATGACCAGCACAATGGTCTACTACCAAAGTAAACTCACCCGGAAATTAACAAAACCTAACTCCCACAGTGATAAAAGGATTAAAAATACCCACTGGACCATGTTTAAAAAAACATGACACCTAAAAGTTTACAATGCCTATCAATCCTCTCAATTAATGTGAATGGTTTAAATTGTTCTTAAAAGAGGCACAGGTTGGCTGATTGGATACAAAAACTCAGGCCAGATATCTGTTGCTGAGTCTCATCTTCCCTTAATGGATAAAAAAGGACTCAGGGTGAAGAGACAGACATCTATAATATAGGAAAATGGAAATTAGAAAAAAGCAGAAGTTGGAATTCTATTTGCAGAAACAATAGATTTTAAACCAACAAAGATAAGGATGGAAATCATATATTTGCCAAGGGAAACACTCAACATGAAAAGATTTAGATATTTAACATTGATGCACCCAACCAGAATGCTCCTCAATTTATAAAGCAAACACTAACAGATATGAACAATTTGGTATCTCCCAGCACTATAAAGGTAGGATATTTTAACACTCCTTTGGTAGTTCTGGATAGATCCCCCAAGAAGAAACTAAACAAAGAAATGATGCCCTTAAACTACTTGACCCTTGACTACATTTCATCCTAACAAAACTGAATATACATTCTTCTCATCAGCCCCTGGATCATCCTCCAAAATAGATAATATCTTAGGAACAAATCTAACCTCAGTAAATTTAAAGAATAGAAATTATTCCATGTATTTTCTTAGACAATAATGTAATAAAAGTTGAACTCAATAGCAACAGGAATCTTCATACTCAAACTAAGCCATGGAAACTTAAGAACCTTAGGCTGAATTAGGTAGCTGGATCAAAGATGAGATTAAGAAGGAAATCACCAAATTTTTAAAACAAAATGACAATGAAGACACAAATTCTCAAAACCTGTGGGATACTACAAAGGCAGCCATAAAAGGGAAATGTATAGCATTGGAAGCCTTAATCAAGAAAACAAAGATTTAGTAACTTAATGGGTCACCTCAAGCAACTGGAAAAGGAAGAACACTCCAACCCCAAACCCAGCAGAAGAAAAGAAATAACCAAAATTAGAGCACAATTAAATGAAATTGAGAACAAAAGAATCATTCACAAAATCAAAGAAACAAAAAGTTGGTTTTTGAAAAGATTAGCCAAATTGATAAATCTTTGGCCAACCTAACCAGAAATTAAAAAGTAAAATCTCTAATATCATCTGTCAAAAACAATAAAGGAGAAATAACAAAAGTCACCTGAGAAATTCAAAAAATCCTCAATGATTATTAAAAAAAACTCTATTCTCAGAAATATGAAAATCTGAAGGAAATGGACCAATACCTGGAAGCACGCCACCTTCCTAGACTTAGCCAGAAAATTGTAGAAATTTTAAATAGACCTATATCAAGCACTGAAATATCATCAACTATACAAAATCTGCCAAAAAAGAAAAATCGGCAATGCAGCACAGGGGGAGTCTTCTTCCACTTAGGGAAAGGGAAAATATCAGAGGTCTTTGTAACTCAGTACTAGCTTAGCCTCAGTAGAATAAAATATTAAGCAGACCCTTAAGACCCCTGAGTCCTAGATGACATTTCAAGATTCACCATGGGTAGGAAAAAAACATTTTGCACTAAATAAAAAGACCCAGTCCTGATAGGATTCATCAAATGCTATTTAAGAGAGCTCTGTGGCGTTGAATAAACATCAAAGGTAGATGACCATCAGTCATTGAGGGCTTTGGTTGAGACTGGGCTGGCAGGAGGTGTGACCTAGTACAGTCTTAGCTGTAGTTTCCACATCAGAGTACCCACATTACTCCTCCTCCAACTCCAGCAGGCCAGTACAGAGTGAGGGAATAGAGTAAGAGACGTTGCCTGGTATCCAGATTATTCTCTTAAATCTTACGGAAGTCTACCAATGCAGTATCACTAAGAATCTGCAAGATTCATAGCACTACCAGGTTTGGGGTACACCTAGTACTAAAACAGCAGTGATACTGAACTGACCAAAGACTTTGACCTCAACACTCAATTCCCTTAGAATGTCTGGAAAGCTACCTTAAGAAGTCAGGTTGAAAAAAGCCCAGATTGTGCAGAATAAAATAACACCTAACTCTTCAATGTCCAGACATCAAAAAACAACCACATACATCAAGAACATCTGAGAAAACTTGACCTCATCAAACAAACTAAATAAGGTAACAATGACCAATTCAAAAGTGATGGGATATGCGGCCTTTCAAGGAATTCAAAATAGCTGTCCTAAAAAGGCTAAATGAACTTA
Source organism: Arctocebus calabarensis (assembly GCA_963573935.1). Classification (NCBI taxonomy): domain Eukaryota; kingdom Metazoa; phylum Chordata; class Mammalia; order Primates; family Lorisidae; genus Arctocebus; species Arctocebus calabarensis. The sequence goes on from CAUYON010056077.1 coordinate 10,614, forward strand.
AAGACAACACAGACAATGAAGTCAATTCACCATAGAAATTTAACAAAAAGACTGAAATTCTTAGAAATCAAGCTGAAATTCAGGAGCTGAAAAACTAAACAGACAAATTGAGAAATGTGTCTGAGTTTTTCAGCAGAAGAACTAACCATGCAGAAGAAAGAAGTAGTAACCTTGAAGACAGGCTATTTGAAAAAACACAGTCAAAAGAGAAAAAAGAATAAGAAAGAATGAATAACACCTACAGGATCTAGAAAATGCTCTCAAGAGGGAAAATTTAAGCCTCAAAAGGGCAAAAGAAAAAATAATAAGAAAGAATGAAGCACATCTACAGAATCTAGAAAACAGCCTCAAAAGGGCAAAGTTAAGCTCTGGCCTTAAAAGGGTTTAGAGATAGATTAGAGTAGAAAGTTTATTCAAAAAAATAATAACAGAGAAATTTCCAAATCTAAAGAAAAATATCTGTAAAATATAAAGGAGAAATGAGGACTCTCTCAGACAAACAAAAGCTGAAGTATTTCAGCAACACCATCGGAAATAAAAGAACATTAATGAACAATAAGAAATCTTCTGAAAGTATGCAACTTACTATAACATTAAGTATACAAATACAGTATACGCTATTGTTGTAATTATGATATGTAAACCCCTTGTATCATGAGTAGGAAGACTAAAACATAAACCTATCAAAAAATAACTACAACAACTTTCTGGGAGATAGCTAATGGAAAAAAGATATAGGTGAAAACAACAAAAAGTAATAAGTGGGAGGGGAATTAAAATATATTATAAAATTTCTGTTAGATTTTTGTTTATTTAAAAGCAGAGGTATTATATGTCTAAAATAATTGGCAATAAAAAATTTTTTGCAAGCCTCATAATAACCTCAAATCTAAAATCTAACAACAAATACACAAATTTAAAGAACAAGAAATTAAAACACACTGTGGAGACAAGGGAGAGAAGGAGGATGAGAGGAAGAAAAACAACCAGAAATCATGTAACAAAATGGCGGTAGTTGGTCCTTAACTATGTATAATAACATTGGAGGTGAACAGACTAAACTCTGCAATCAAAACACACAGACTGGCTAAATAGGTTTAAAAAAACAATAGCTAAACTATACGTTGTCTATAAAAAAATACACTTCCCCGGTACAGACACACACAGAAAGTAAAGGCTTTAAAATGAAAGATATTCCACACAAATGGAAATCAAAAAAGAGTAGGAATAAGTATACTTCAATCAGATAAAATAGATTACAAGACAAAACTGGAATGTAACAAAGAAGGTCGTTATATAATATTATAAAGTTAAAGCGTTCAATTCAGCAAGAAAATATAACAATTCTAAACATAATATGCACCCAACACTGGAGCACCCACATTATATAAAGCAAACATTATCAGAGGTAAAGAGGGAAGCAGACCCCAATACAATCATCACTGGTACCTCAACACTCCACTTTCATCAATGAACACATCATCCAGACAGAAAATCAAGCAAGAAACATTGGAATTAATCATCACTACAGATCAGGATGTTTCATTCAACTGATCCAAAATACTTGTTATTCTCCTCAGCTCATGGATCAGCTCTATTCTCAATATATTAGGCAAATCTAAAAATATTTATATATTTTGCCATATATTAGGCAAATCTAAAAATATTTTAAAAAATGAAATCACATCAAGTATTTTCTCTGACCACAATGTAATGAAACTAGGAATGAATAGCAAGAACATTGGAAAATATACAAACACATGCAAAATAAACAATATGCTTCTGAATGACCCCTGGGTTAATGAAGAGATGAAGAAGAAAATTTAAAAATTTCTCAGAACATATGAAAATGAAAACAAAACATATCCAAACCTATGGGATACAGTAGAAGCAATATTAAGAGGAAATTTTATAAGAATAAGCATCTAAAATTAAAATGTAAGAAGCTATCAAATAAATAACCTAAGAACACAAGAGGCTGAGGCAAGGGGCTTACTTGAGGCTGAAGTTTGAGGTTGTTGAGAGCTATGACACCACGGCACTCTACCCAGGCAGGGTAAAACAGTAAGAGTCTGTCTCAAAAATTAAAAAAAAAAAAAAAAAAAGAATCAAGCAAATTTAAACAAAAACAAAAAATAAAAAAGATGAATAAAATCGACATGGCCAGAATTACTAAGAGAGCAGACCCAAATAAAATCAAAGATGAAAAAGGAGACATTATACCTTATACTAGAGGAATTCAAAGGATCATTAGAGACTCCTAAGACTAAAGAACAACTATATGCAAATAAATTGGAAAACCCAGAAGAAACAGATAAATTTCTAGACATATAAAACCTACCAAGATTAAACCAGGAAGAAATCCAAAACCTGAATAAATCAGTAATAAGTAATGACATAGAGGCAGTAATGCAAAATCTCCCATCAAAACAAAGAACAAGACCCAATGTCTTCACTGCTGAGTTCTATCAAGAACTAACATCAATCCTACTTAAAGTACTCCAAAAAAATCAAGGAGGAGAGATATGTCCAAACTCATTCTACAAAGCCTAGATGATCCTGATACCAAAAGGAGAAAAAGGCAAAAGAAAAAAATAAAACTACAAGTCAATACTGTGATGAACATAAATGCAAAAATCTTCAACAAAATACTAGCAAACTTAACAACCCATTAAAAAGATTATTAATCATGATCAAGCGGGATTTATCCCAGAGATGCAAGGGAGGTTCAACATATGCAAATCAATCAATGTGATACATCATACCAACAGAATGAAGGATAAAAGCCATATAATCATTTCAATTGATGCACAAAAGGCATTCAATAAAATTTAATATTCCCTTCATGGTAAAGACTCTTAAAAACTGGGAAAAGAGCTCGGTGCCTGTGGCTCAGCAGACTAGGGCGCCAGCCACGTACACCTGAGCTGGCAGGTTCGAATCCAGCCCGGGCCCGGGCCTGCAAAGCAACAATGACGGCTGCAACCAGGGAATGGCCAGGCGTTGTGGCGGGCACCTGTGGTCCCAGGTACTTGGGAGGCGGAGGCAGGGGACTCGCTTGAGTCCGGGAATTGGAGGTTGCTGTGAGCTGTGATGCCACAGCACTCTATCCAGGGTGACAGCTTGAGGCTCTGTCTCAAAAAAAAAAAAAAAAAAAACTGGGAAAAGAAGGAACTTACCTCAACATGATAAAAGCCATATATGACAGAGTTACAGTTAATATCATACTGAATGGCAAAACTTGATGTAGAACAAGAGAAGGATGCTCCCTTTTACCACTGTTACTCAACTTAGCACTGGAAGTTGCAGCTGAAGCAATCAGACAAAATAAAGAAATAAAGGACATCCAAATAGGAAATGAGGAAGTCAAACTGTCCTTATTTGCAGACTGTATGATCTTATTTCTAGAAAACCTAAAGACTACACACACACACAAAAAAATTAGATTTGATAAACAAATTCAATAAAGCTGTAGGATACAAAAATCAAATCAGTAGCATTTGTATATGCTAACCATAAACAACCTGAAAAAATAAAGCAAGAATATAAACCATTTATAATAGCTACTAAAATACTAGGAATAATGGTTTTTTTGTTTTGGGGGGTGGGGGGTTGCATTTTATGGCCAGGGCTGGGTTTGGACCTGCCACCTCTGGAATATGGAGCTGGCGCCCTACTCCTTTGAACCACAGGTGCTGCCCAATACTAGGAATAATCTTAATCAAAGAAGTGAAAGATGTCTGTAATAAACAAGAAGAACCATAGAACAATAATGACCATAGAATACAATAAAACCATAGAACATTGATGAAAGAAATTGAAGAAGAAACAAAATGGAAAAATAGTCCGTGCTTATGGATTAGAAGAATCAATACCATTAAAATGTTATGGATTAGAAGAATCATTACTGTTAAAATGTCCACACTCCCCAAAGGAACCTATAGGTCAATGCAATCTCTGTCAAAACACCAATAACATTCTTTACAAAAATGCAGGGGGGTTCCTAAAATTTGTATGGAACCACAAAAGACCAAGAAACACCAAAACCAACCTAAGAAAAAAGAACAAAACTAGAAGAATCACAGTACCTGACTTCAAATTATACTACAGAGTTGCATTAACCAAAGTAGCACTGCAATGGCATAAAAACAGACACATGGACCAGTGGACCACAATAGAGAAACCAGAAATAAATCCACACATCTATACGGAACTTATCTTCAACAAAGTCGTCAAGAATGTACAGTGGGGAAAGAACAATATCTTCAATACGTGGTGCTGGTAAAGCAGCATATCCATAGGCAGAAGAATGAAATTAAACACCTCTTACCATCTATTTTAAAAATCAAGTCAAAATGGATTAAATACTTAAATCTAAGATCTGAAACTATGCACTTGCTAAAAGAAAACACCGAGACAATGTTTCAGGATGTTGGTCTGGGCAAGGATTTGAGTTATACCTCTAAAGCACAGGTAACCAAAGCAAAATGGGACAAACAGGACTATATCAACCTAAAACACTTCTGCACCACAAAGGAAACTATCAATAAACTGAGGAAATAACTGAGAAAAAGGGAGAAAATATTTGCAAACTATAAGGGATCAATAATTAGAATATATAAAGAGCTCTAACAACTCAATGGGAAAAAAAATCAAATAATCTGATTTTAAAAGTAGGCAAAGGATATGAATAGACATTTCTCTAAGAAAGATACATTAGTTATTGATAGGGCTGAGTGTGGGGACCAGCCCAAATAAAAGTGAGTGCAAGGACAATAAGGAGTGCACAAGTCCCACCCAGGAAAGAATGAGCACACCAATACACAACCCCCAACCCATATATTCCCACCCTGCCTTAACACACGTGCTCACTTCTTTTTCTAACTCAGCTGATTCACACCCTAGGGAATAAAGGTCATGTTGCCCACACAGAACCTGGACTCTGTTTCCTATAATTCACATCTTAGAATAACCTCTCAGTTTTGGTGCCAAAAACCGGGATAGGGAAAGGCCCCTTCAGGGGGCTGAGATACTCTCCATTGGACCCATTCCCAACTAGATGGACTCTTGTTCCAACAAGAGGAAGGACAATGGGAGAAGTCCTCCCACCCCCGCCCAGAATCCATCCATTTATTAGTGAGGTGAGCATTCATCTATAGCCTGGCCCACTCTTTTTGGGCAGGTTAAAGGTCCTCAAGGACACCTGATAACCTCCCGGCCCCAGCCTGGCCACTTCCTCCTCCCCATAAGTTCTCTTTTTATCCTCCCTTTAACCTCATCTATTTTCTGCCTCCAGTTTCTGAGATGGGGACCATTCATTCACTATTCCCCCTTCTTCAACTTTAAGCTGCCTCTTTTTTTTTTTTTATTAAATCATAGCTGCATACATTAGTGCGATCAAGGGGTACAATGTGCTGGTTTCATATACAATCTGAAATGTTTTTATCAAACCGTTTAACATAGCCTTCATGGCATTTTCTTAGTTATTGTATGAAGACATTTGTATTCTGCATTTAGTAAGTTTCACCTGTACCCTTCTAAGATACACCATAGGTGTGGCCCCACCAATTACCCTCCCTCCACCCCAACCTCCCCCCTCCCCTCCCTTCCCATATTATTGTGCTATAGTTGGGTTATAGCCTTCATACGAAACTTTTAAATTAGCTTCATAATAGGGCTGAGTACATTGGATATTTTTTCTTCTATTCTTGAGATACTTTGCTAAGAAGAATACGTTCCAGCTCCATCCATGTAAACATGAAAGAGGTAAAGTCTCCATCTTTCTTTAAGGCTGCATAGTATTCCATGATATACATGTACCACAATTTATTAATCCATTTGTGGGTCGATGGGCACTTGGGCTTCTTCCATGACTTAGCGATTATGAATTGGGCTGCAATAAACATTCTGGTACAGATGTCTTTGTTATAATATGATTTTTGGTCTTCTGGGTATATACCTAGTAAAGGAATTATAGGATTGAATGGCAGATCTATTTTTAGATCTCTAAGTACTTTCCAAACATCCTTCCAAAAAGAACGTATTAGTGTGCAGTCCCACCAGCAGTGTAGAAGTGTTCCCTTTTCTCCACATCCATGCCAACATCTCTGGTTTTGGGATTTTGTCATGTGGGCTAATCTTACTAGAGTTAGGTGATATCTTAAAGTAGTTTTGATTTGCATTTCTCTGATGATTAAGGATGGTGAGCATTTTTTCATGTGTCTGTAGGCCGTGCGCCTGTCTTCTTTAAAGAGGCTTCTCTTCAAGTCCTTTGCCTACCCTGAGATGGGATCGCTTGTTCTTTTCTTGCTAATATGTTTGAGTTCTCTGTAGATTCTGGTTATTAAACCTTTGTTGGAGGCATAACCTGCAAATATTTTTTCCCATTCTGAGGGCTGTCTGCTTGCTATATTTACTATGTTCTTGGCTGTTTGTATGAGCTGAAAATGTTAACAAATGGAAAAATATACCATGCTTATGGCTGGGAAGAATCAACATTGTTAAAATGTCTATACTATCCAAAGCAATATATAATTTCAATGCAATTCCTATCAAAGCTCCATTGTCATATTTTAAAGATCTCAAAAAAATAATACTTTCTTTTATATGGAATTGGAAAAAACCTCGAATAGCCAAGACACTATTCAGAAATAAAAACAAAGCAGGAGGAATCATGCTACCAGACCTGAGACTGTACTATAAATCGATAGTGATCAAAACAGCATGGTACTGGCACAAAAACAGAGAGGTAAATGTTTGGAACAAAACACCACCAAATCGGACTAACTTGAGGAGGGAGGGATGAAGAAAGAGGTCTCGCTATATTGCCAGGCAGGTCTCAAATGAGTCTTCCACCGTGGCCTCCCTTAGTGGTGGCACATTGAACCACAGCACCTGGCCTGTCTTTTAGTTCTGCAAAGGCATTAGAATCCTGATAATCACCAAATGAATAGATTCTCCTATGCCAATGTTTTTAGTTGTGCATTATTTGACAATCTTAATTTTTCATTCTCACTACTGAAGACTGACTAAATCATTTTCCTAAATGATGAACTAGTAAATAGCTATTGAAGATACTGTGCAATGTATTTTCTTATAGGTGCAAAAAAACTTTATATAAGAAATCTCTTTCCAACAATTATAAGTTTATATCAAATCAAAATAGTCAGTGTTTGAAAACAGAGAGAGGGATTTATTTTTTGTCCTTTTTAAGATAGTGGAGGAAATTCCAAATTAAGAAAGCTTTATAAGAATGGATCTTTTAAAGAACATTAAAAGAATGGTTTAAATTTGGTTTTTTTAGCATCTTTGTTCTTGTGTTTATACTAAAGACCTTTTCTCTCCTCAGATAAAATTCAATCTATTTTGATGAGTTTTGAAGGAAAATCTCTCCAATGTAAATTTTAAAAAGTGAGTCAGTGTGAAAGAACAAAAGAACAAAAAGTTATACAATACAGGCAAGACACTCAAGATAGGTATAATAGTACTACTCACACAAAAACTTAAATTTCACCTCAAAAAAAATCACAAGACAAAAGAGAAAGCAATTTCGCCGTTATAAAGTAAGATATTTCATACAAAGTATTAAAGTCTTGCCTGTACTGTATCACATCATACCTTTGTTTAATTCTTAATAAACTGTTCACTTGTTAAAAAAAAAAAAAAAAGTTCTTCTGAGGAAAAACAGATCTAGAACACTAAAAGTATGGCAGAAACATGGCTGAGATTTCTGTTTTTCTTTTTCTCCTATTCTAATAAGAGCAAGAAAGATATTATTCAAATAGGTTAGAACCTTATGTAACATAGCTTTATCATGCCTTGGTATATGAATGCATTCTCTCCTTGTTTGACGGCTAAAGGAAAAGCCATATGGTAATTCAAATGAAGTAATTAACTTAATGTCCCCCTTCTTTTTCTTTTTATGAAGATCCTTTCTTGAAATGGGTTTCCCCTTTTAGCATTACTTTATTCACATGCTTTAATTCAGGTTTCCACAAAAGAACATTTAAGGAAAAGGTTAAGGAGACAGTACAGTTTCAAGTTAGTAAAACTCATAACAGCAAATAATGGATAGTAAACTTCTCACAGGAAAGTAGTCCACTAAGGATAAAAATAAATCCCAAACCACAACAATAAGCTTTCCAATTCCTGTACACACAAAAATAATTTACTTATAATAGCTTTAAAAAATAAAGATGCAAATGGGTTTGAAAAGAGGATAGATCTTTTAAATAAAAATCCTGCAATTTAAATAAAGGTAAAGAAGTCATTTTCCTGTCACAAAAACATAGCAAGAAAAATCCATACAGAAAAAAAGCAAAAGTGAGCCTAAAGTGTTCTAACTTCTTTATAAAGTAGATGATTGGAAGAGGAATATGAAATGTGCTTATACATATAATCTTAAGGAATATGAAGACAGTCATCACAGTTTTCCATTTTGCCATGATGATTCCATTCTCTAGATCAGCTAACTGTATAGTCAGTAATGCTAATGTTCTCAATAATCAAATCAGGGAAGAAAGATTTCAAAGGGAAGCATTTTAGGATCCTCCCGGAAACCTCACTACCAAGCCCTTTAATTCCCAACAAAGTGACACATATTTGATCCAGAATCAAAAATACATCAAACAGCCACAGATAAGTGAAGAAGAAGTAGGAGGTATACACTTTTTTCCTAAAAGTCTTGTAATGGTGTGTTAAATATAGAATCATTAAACATCAAAATTTGGGGCACAACTAAAATTTTTCTTTCCTTAAAATATATATAATCCCATACAGTTTCATATGTGGTTAAACAACATGATGGTGATTCTTTCTACATCCAAATATTACAAAGCTCTTACTCTATATATGAATAGTCACTTAACTGAAAGAAACACAAGTAAAATTTCTGATTAAGCAAATTTCTCTCAGGTAATGAGAAGTAACTGTCAATTTATTTCAGAACCAAAGATGCATTATTTCATAACAAATATTACTATTGATAAACTCTCCATTCTATTTCAAGCAGCATATCTTGCCTTCCCTGTTATTGCAGTTTCATTATTTTTCCTCTTTAAACTAAATAATGACTTCAAAACAGAGTCTGTAGATGCCTTCCTCTTGGTCAGCAGCAATGTGGCAATGTCAGATTGCAAGTACAGAGCCTGTGTTTAGTCCAAGAATCAATAAGCCAGAGTAAACACGTTCATAAATAAAACTTCTCGGCTACATCCACTTCCCTGAGTGGCCAGAGAAGCCCTTCAACTTGAGAAGACTGGAGGGAGGTGGCAGGTTTCCCTCGGGAAAAGAAAACATATTGACTTACCTTCTCTGCATATTTGAATTTAACATAGAACCAGCTTGACTTGATCATTGTCCCACCTCCTGCTCTCCGAAGAAAAGAGGATGGAAAAAAATGAAAAGAGAAAAAACAAAACCCTAAAATATAACCCTGGAGAAAAAGCAGTGTCAGCAAAAGCTTCTTTAAGATGCTGAGTTTTCCAAAGGATGACAAGTATTCAAAGACAGGAGGGACAAAAGGAAAAAAAAAATAGGAAAATGTGCTATTTCAAACCTAGCCTCCTTTCCCTTTATATTCCAATGCACCTTCCCTTAGCGCCTCAAACACTGTGTGTGATCTTGCTCCCGAAACTGCATTCTAGGACTGCCTTGCCAAGCTGTCTGCCGCTCCCTCTGTTTCTCTCTTGGCTGGCTGACAGGAGAATTCCTCAAATGGACCTCAGCTGCCTTCACCACAAATGGCACATGTCAGTAATGGCAGGAGGCAGGTCCTGACCCTGGTACCCTCCCTGAAGGACAGCCTTCTCCCACCCCTACTCCCACAGGATGAATAATGAATTCCAGCACTCCCCTCAGGACACAGATTAACACCTGGCCAAACATTATTATGACAAGAGCCAGTGTCTAAGGAAAGGAGTCTGCCATAACTTTAACCCTAGCATCTCCAAGACAAAATCAGGAGCTGACCTTTCTCTACACCTACAGAAGATAGCATTAAAAATAATTCAGACTCTTTAGCAAAAAGTGAACAGGAATTCATTTTAAATTCTCCAGCTGAAACAATTATCTTCTAGCCTCTAAGAGCCACAGAAGGAGAAACTGGGATACCTTTCTCTTCCTATTCCCTTTTTCTTGTTCTTGCTGCCAAAACAGTTCCTTGTATTTAGCCACAAGAATTAATAGCTTGGAGGCAGAGGATCCTGAGGCTGAGAGAGAAGAGATGCCCAGGCAAGAGCCAACATCACAGAGCATGTCCATGGCACACGTCCTGCCCTCCCTCTCCCAAGACCAACAAGCAGCAGATCTTAGGAGCCGTCGAGAGGACTAAGAAGGTCACTGCTCCTGAGCTGAACTCTGTCTTATGATAGCAGCTCCAAGCCCACCAGCTATCTCAGCTGCAGGCTCTGGCCCTGCCTCTGACACCACCGCCTGTGGGGCTGTAGCTTGCCTTTGCTGCTAGTGGTCAGCACAGGCAGCACTCTCTTCTCACTGTGGGCACTGGGCTCCCAGGTCCACCTCTCTAAGGAAAACAAGAATGGGCATGATGGAGACATCTACCAGGAGGATGATGGTGAGAAGTCAGATTAGCAGGCAGCCATGATGGGGAGGGTCAGGGACAGGGAAACAAAAGGGAGACAGAGGCACTGAGAGAAAGGAATGTTTAGCACAAGACACAGTATAGCTCAGGATAGGCTAAGCTCTAGTAGTATTTTATGGTAGCCACCTGCTGGGCCCTGGGCCTGCTCTTGTGCTACCACTAGCTTCGTTCCTGTCCCCCGCCCCAGGCCTTCTCCTTCCTCCTCCTCTGCAACTCAAATAGTGAATAAATGCCTGCTTATAGATGAGGCAAGCTAAGGTCTAGAGGGACAAATGGGAGACCAGGTTGCAAGGGAACAAAACCTCAAGAAATCCAGCACCCCTAGCACGTCCCTGTTCGAAGCATGTGTAAGTCACAGTCTGCTCACTGGGCCGCTTCAGGATGCAAACACTGCTAGTTGTCCCCTCCCCATCCTGAGCACTCCAAGTCTTCTCCCTGGGTCACGGTTCGCTCCCACTTTCAGCTCCATCTCCTGTCCTGCTCACCATCTCTGCTAGTTCCAGACACCCCAACACTTGCCTGGTCCTCACTCAAGAAGGAGGAGCAAGCTTAGCTAGGACAGGCTGGGTGGAGGTGAGTGACCCAGGATTTCCTTTCTCCCCTTCCCAAATAAAGATGAGGGTACTAAAAAATAAAAAAGAAAGAAAAAGAAAAGAATTAATAGCTTGGGAAAATGATTGACATGTTGTAAATATTTTTTCCAGAAACATATTTAATTTTAATTTTTTTTTTTTTTTTGGCCGGGAATGGGTTTGAACGCGCCACCTCCGGCATATGGGGCCAGCGCTCCACTCACTGAGCCACAGGCACCCCCCCATATTTTTATTTTTGTTATACTACATATTAATTCATTATACTTCTTGAGAGTTCAAAAAAACCTGTGAAATGGCATCAGCACCCATTTTATGAGATGCAAGAAATAAAGGAAAGGAGTGAAATCTAAGAGCATGGTTTTATTACATGCAAATGTGAGGCACCTAAGCATTACTACACTAAGGGTAATATACTAGAGATATTCAGGCACAGTGATTCTCTAAGTATTTAATAAGATGATGGCACATCTCTCCTCCCTATTTCCCATCTCTCTACTGTCAAGTAAAAATATTTATCAAACACAAAATAATTGAGATTCATCATCCCTAGGATGAGGTCAACTTAAACTATCCCCACCCATAAAGAGACAGCATCCAAAGTAGGTGAGTTTGAATGTATGATATTATCAGCCTCCATCTTTCAAAATGGTTTCGAAAAGGTATAAAATATAATACTTTCCACTCTTATTCCTGAAGTTGAATGAAGCATTAAAGCCTTTACTGCAATCAGAAGAGTCAAAGTCACATGTGGATTCATTCCCCTTTCTCCCTGCAAAGGTCCAGGGCATATATACCCACTGTTTCATGTCCCTAAGTCACAAAGCACCAAAAACGTGGACCTATAAACCCCCCACCTGAGGCACCTCATGTCCTTCTCCTGAAGTGTCATTTATTAAATGTCTTTATGAAAAAGGAATATGCTTCCATTTTAGAAACTTCTCTTACAAGTCTGAGTAGCAGTTTTATTTCAGCATTCAAAATGTAGGAGTACAATCACTGATAGGCCATCCTGGAAAACCCTACCCCTACATCAAGTTAGTTAGTCACAATAATTATAAACTTCCCTGTGATGATTCTAAAGTATGTTCCTCTATACCTAACCTAACAGTCTAATATTATTTCAGCAGAGAAGTTACTCAAGTATACAGTAAAACCTCATGGTGACACTGAACAGTAGATGTATCAAACTCATTCCCTAATACCTGGGCATAGTAAAGGATCTTAGTGGATTCTAATTCAAATTAGTAACTGTCTGAGCATACATATCGTGTAGGACCCCCCCCCCACAAAAAAGGTATATGGGGCTCACATCAAAGAAAGACCTCCCCTAATTTTTTCAAGAACAGTAGCTTTATTCTTTCTGCCCTCTCAATTCCTTGACATCTCTCCAGGCACTAGGTATCTTCTTCCTGGAATATGCTTATGTTCCTCCACCACATTCTCCTATCCTTAAGATTGGCAATTAACTGCCACTTCCTCTGAGATGTCTTCCTCATCCTCAACAACATGTCTAGGCTGGGTGCATCTCATGCTGAACTGTTCCCCTCCTCGCACACACAATGTGATTAATGCCTATTTACTTTTCTGCATCTCCCTCTGAAATGGAGGTCTTTTGATAGCAAGTCTCCAATCCACCTCAATCACAGTTACTGCCTGTAACTTGGCATGGTGCCTAGACACAGTTGATGCTTATTTAGAATTTGCTGGATGGCTGAATGAACAATGGAAGGAAAAGTTAGGCTGTGAAATCCTTAGCACATATGCTCTACTACAACTACATTCTCAATAAATGTTTACTATCATGGTAGCCTTGAAGAGAGTGGAAAAAGTTTGGAACTATCAACAAAAGGACAGAAAAAGCAACTTGGTAAAAGCACTGATGGGCAACAATGAAAAAGCTATACAGATGTTGAAGTCTATTAGTCTACGATAATAACAGCCCAGACATAGTTTTGATTTTCCCAAAGGAGAATAGGGTCTCTGAACACCAGACACATTTCTGAGAGAAAACAGGCAGAAGGACAAAAGCTTCAAGGAACTAAGGGTACTGATGGGGTTACATAGGTGATGTAAGTTGGATAAGGAAAGCAGGAAGGTGGAGCAGCTCATGGTCTGAGAGAGTAGTGAGGTACCCAGGGTTTCACAAGAAAGCTGAGGTATGAAGGGGAAAGGGGACAGGGTAACAACTGACCACCAATTGTACTTGAAGACATGAAAGCAAAATATAGCTAATCTCCAGGACAGATTATGGAGAAGTGGGATTTTTTTGAATGTTAATCCATTTTTCTTAAAATTTTTCCCCTTGTGTAATAAACCCAAATGTTCACAGAGAAGGAAAAAAGGTAAGGTAATGAAAGATTTCAAAAAGCCAGAATTTGAATCATTGATAGGTGTCATGAATATTTTACTGGGGGAGGAACTTTTAAAATTTCACAAGAACCAGTATTGTGACCTTTTGCATGAAGACCCTTTTTAAGTAAAAAGAAATACTACATGCCTCATTTGATTACACACTGAAGTTTAGCAGTCATGCACTGATTAAGGAAAAACAAAATATAAGAAATTTAGTGGTACTTTTTAATGAATTTATATTTTATTATCCATTTCTTCAACAAATTAAAAATAGAATGTGCTCAAAAGGGTAGTGACCTACTTAGTGAGGAAAAATGCTGGGCCTCCTAGGCTGTGCAATGACCTGGATCAAACACCACAGGGATAAAAGTACAGAGAGGTAAAGTGACTTCACCAAGGTCTATAGCTGAGCTGGGTCTATAAGCTTACTGAATTCATCATGCCGCTGCAAATAAGAGTCTCTCTGAGAAGAATGGTTAGACTAGTGGTTCTCAACCTTCCTAATGCCACGACCCTTTAATACAGTTCCTGTGGGTTACAACCCACAGGTTGAGAACCGCTGGGTTAGACTAAAACTGTGTTATACATTCCAATATAATTTGACTGTGGAACAGTTATTGGGGATTGATAAGAGCATATGCATTCTGATAAGAGTGAGAGAAGAGTGAAATGTCCTTCTTATTTTATCCCCCAAATATCTAATCCTTGCATAAGCATAGGATATTACTTTAGGAAGGAGGGAAAAGAAGAAAGAAATGAAGTTTAATGTAGGAGGTAGATTATTGGTTGTGTTTTGTTTAAAGCATCTTTAAATAGAGGAAGCACAGGAACTGGTGGAGGCAATGAGAAAGACTAGTTTATAGGCAAGAGTGTAATGCATCAGGTAGGGGTTACATGTAGGAGTTTTGGAGATAGAAGGATCTTGGTTCCAATCCCAGCCCCCCAAATGCTGGGTATAAATTGCAAACTAATCTCTTATCTCTAAATCTCATATTCCCCATCTATAAACTGACAGTAATCAAACCTATTTTAAAATGTGGATTCCTGGAGAATTAAATAAACTCATAGCTATAAAAAGCAGTTAACATAGCTCTAGGCTCACAATTGAGCTTGATAAAGTCACCTTAAATTACATCACAATTTCTTAATCTCTGCTTAATAGCTATAGTCAGCTGAAGATACTATAGAATACCATTTCTTAGATTTCCAGCCAGAAACTACACCTGGCTTGATAGAGTCTTAATCATACTCTGATTATATTCAAAGTCCGACATGTCACCAGGAAGAAAACAAGAAGATAAGAGAAAACAAGGGAAGTCTACCCAGTTCCTGGAAGGAATAACCAGAGAAAGATGTTACAGCCTGTGAGCTGCAAGGTCATCATCTCTTGCAAGGGGTGTGTTCTCTAATAAAAATTTGAATGCTACTTTACCTTTAAAAGTTCACAAAAAAGCTCGGCACCCGTAGCACAGTGGTTAAGGCTCCAGCCACATGCACTGAAGCTGGCAGGTTCAAACCCAGCCCAGGCCGCTATACAACAATGACAAGTGCAAAAAAAAAAAAAAAAAAAATAGCCAGGCATTGTGATGGGTGCCTATAGTCCCAACTATTTGGGAGGCTGAGGCAAGAGAATCACTTAAGCCCAAGAGTTTGAGGTTGGTGTGAGCTGGGACACCACAGCACTCTACTGAGGGCAACATAATGAGACTCTGTCTCAAAAAAAAATTAAATGAAATTAAATTAAGTAAATAAATAAAAATAAAAGTTCACAAAACCACAAGAGATATAACAAACTAGCAATTGAGCCTTTTAATAACTCTGAAACCACAACTAAGGTTTCTGCAGCAATTCATTTTCATTTTCTAGCATAAACTACTTTAACTCTTATCAGCCTTTTTTGTTTTGTTTTAAAGGAGTAATTCACTCTTAAAATGGGATGATCCGTGAGGGGAATTGCCTCAGCTACACTAAAAGAACTCCATTTCCATGTGGCTGCACTGGGAACACACCATTTCCCCTGGCAGAGCATCAGAAGAGGTACACTGCGATGGGTGCTCAAAAGGGGTGCTCCCCTTTTGTCAGCAAACATGGCTGGTCACAGCTCTTACAAAACTTTCAGGAGTATTCATTTATCTGTCGAAAACCACAAGAGTTTTTCAGCCTTTGTTTGTGGTCTTCTGTTGGGAATGACTTTGCCTCTCTTTTTCAGCCATCCTAGTCCCTACTCAACCATGCATATGCACTTATGCACAAGTTGTGAATACACACACACACCCCTAACCTTTACTTAATTTACAATTCTCAACCTCTTAGACACTAACATTTAATAAAAGTTTCCTTTGACCTGTCAAGAAAGGTCAAAGTTTTGCAAACGAAACATTCAGAAATTATTTTAACAGTAAAGCTTAAAATGACTTCAACTACGATGCAAACTACAAAGACAAATAAGTTAAATCACTAAATAAAAAAGTTTTTAACCTATACTGTGCTATTCAGCAGAAATAGAAAGCCACTTGCTCTTTCCTACTCATTACATTCCAAGATAAATATGCTCATCCTTAAAACCTGAGGAGTAGGGAGAAGTGCATATCAGCTCAGCATTTCAGAAGGCAGAAATCATTCTTGTGTTATCTGCATCTGACCTCCTCTCTGTTCCTAAGAGGCACAGGGCCTATCAGGAAAGAAGCCAGGGCCCACTGCCAAAAACAGACTTGTATAGCACAAACTCCCTGCTAAGTAGATTCCAGAATCCTTACGGGAACCAGGCCCCAGGCCCAAGGCCCTTCTAAGATTCTCAAGGTAGGAGAATGGTCTGAAGGGACACTAAACCATTCTAAGTCATCCTCAAGGGTCAACTCCAAGACTCCTTCCCCTCTACAGTGCCAGTCTGAGATAGTGTTTCTCTCTTGTCATAATCATCATCAGGGCAAGCAAATGCAAGCTATCACAGAGTTAGATATCCCAACAATTCCCTACCAGGTGTTGAAGTATAGCAAATAATGCTCAATTCTTGAACCAATTCCTTTCATATAGAAGTGTTCTCTGACACTTAGAATTTCTTCAGGTTGACTGAAGGTATGACTTTTGTTATTTTTCCTCAGAATTTCCCAAAAAGCCTTCAGAAAGGTTGAATTGTTTTAAAATCAGATTAAAGGAAAACCTGGTAAAATAAACAATAATGTTGAAAGGAAGAGTCAACATACGCTCACAATATGGGCTTAGCCTCTATAAGCAGTATTTTAAGGAAGATTCTATTTACTATTTTTTCTATTGTAGAAATATGTCCAGTTATATAAATTAGCTAAATAAACTGATTCTTTCTGATATCAAGATGTAGAGAATTTTGAGCTCAGAAACCATATCAGAAATTGTCTGTATTTTCACTTCTATAGAAGGAAAGAAAAGGACAACAGATACCCATAGTATAGAAGGAACAGCTTCGTATTTGAAGGAATTTATCAGATATATGCTGAGATTACAACTAAGAACAGGATCAATGCTGAAGAGATTTTCCTAAAAGATTCCTAATAATAGATGCCCTATGATCTATTTTAAAATATAAAGTGTGTGTAAATGTGTACCAAAAACACTCAAATTCAAGAGACAGAGCAAAGCCTTTCTCTTTGATTATAGAACTTGGTAGAGATAGAGGGAGTTATATATTTCATGTCAAAAACTACACACCATTAGGATCTGATCCTTTCCAGCTATATCAGAGCCCTTTATTAGAGACACTGGTAACCAAATACAAAAGTTAAATATTTTATGAAAATAATGCAGCATCTGACACTCAGAAAGAGGTAACCAACAATACATACAGGCAAGGTGCATGTGTAGACAGCAAACCATTCTCCATAAGGCACACAGAATAATCCCTTTTGTGGTTTTCTAGATGCTCTAGAATTAGTGGTTCTCACTCTGTGGGTTGCAACCCACAGGAACCATTTTAAAGGGCTGCGGCATTAGGAAGGTTGAGAACCACTGCTCTAGATGCTTATCAACTTTGTGTGTGTGTGTGTGTGTGTGTGTGTGTGTGTGTGGAGACAGAGCCTCAAGCTGTCACCCTGGATAGAGTGCCGTAGCATCACAGCTCACAGCAACCTCCAATTCCTGGGCTCAAGCGATTCTCTTGCCTCAGCCTCCCAAGTAGCTGGGACTACAGGCGCCCACCACAACGCCCGGCCAGTTTTGTTTTTGTTTTGTTTTTTTTTTTTGGTTGCAGTCGTCATTGTTGTTTGGCGGGCCCAGGCTGAATTCGAATCTGCCAGCTCAGGTGTACGGCTGGCGCCTTAGCCCGTTGAGCCACAGGTGCCGAACCGCTTATCAACTTTGGTATGTAGTGTACTAATTTTCATTTTGGGGATTTGTTGTTTTATAGTAAGCGGCAATAAATCATTTCTTATGTATATTGTTAGTCTCCCCAATCAGACGTCCAAGTAATTTTAGGCTGGGATTAGAGGTGGACGAGAAAGACCACCCCCACGAAAAGGAAGTTTTTAGAGCAGTGGTTCTCAACCTTCCTATAGCTGCGTCCCTTTAATACATACAGTTCCTGTGGGTTGTGACCCACAGGTTGAGAACCTCTGTTTTAGAGAGAATACAGAAGCTGATCAGGTCATAAAAAGGGGTAAGTTCCAGGTAGACATTAAATACCAATAAAAGTAAAAGATAAGAGCCGGCGCAATGGCTCAGGCCTATAATCCCAGCACTTGGGAGGCTGAGGCAGGTGGATTGCCTGAGCTCACAGGTTCGAGAATAGCTTGAGCCAGAGCTAGATTTGGTCTCTAAAATATAGCTGGGCATTGTGGCGGGCACCTGTAGTCCCAGCTACTCGGGAGGATGTTCACCTAATTTCTGCAATAAATCCACTGAAAAATGGATGATTCTGAAGTTCTTATTGTGCTTTTTAAAAAATGTGTGTGTGTATATACATATTTCTATACAACTCAGCTTATATACCTACTCCCTTTATACACAAAATTACACAAATGGCAGCAAAGTTATTTTAACTGGTTGTGCAATATGAATTCAGAATGATTATAATTGCAGTTTCTCTTTTAAAATGAGGTTTGGTTCTTTAATATTCATTGACTACTAGTTTGCTTCCCACACACAACACATTATTTACCCTACAGTGGCTTGGCACATCAATTATGGTAATAGTTTGTGAATAACATTCACATTATGGAAAAATGAGCCTGGTTACTTAGTTGTCCCTCTAGAAAACTGTCACAAACATACGTATCATCTGTCTCTACTTAAGAGTGCAGCAATTAGTAATTATAGCTGTATATACTTTTTAAAGCAAAGGGGGAAAACAGACTGGAAATGTCATGTTTCCAAATGTTCTTAGAATATTGTCTAAAATCATTTTGTTTGAACTCTAGTTCAAAAGAGAAAATGCAGTTTGACAAAATAAAAAATCATCACTAATAGTATACCGGATATAGAGAAATAGACAAAGCATCTCACAAATGACATTACCTTAAATAATACCTTCTTTAATCCAGATCAAACTACAAATAAATACACCTCAGGCTGTGAGAAGCCTGAATACAGCAAATGTACTGAGAAGTAAGACCGACCTGAACACAAATCCTTGTCTGATATTGTCTGCCTCTATAAACCGTTATTTATGGAGCACCTACTATATACCAGACACAGTACTAGGTTCTGTATCAGTGAAGTAAATTAGACAAATAATTTTTATGAAGAATTTCATGTACTAAGTGGACTAGAAACATAATCAATGTAATTTAGTACAAAACATACAGATATTTATAAAAATGGTTTCTAATACAGAAATAGTTTGGGAAAGAAAAATTATTTCTGTTGGCAGAGGATAGGGGCAAGAGATAGCTTTAGCAAGGGATAGACTCCTGAGCTGCAGTGATAGAATGTTATCAAAGTTCATGATCCAAGAAGAGAAATCCTAGGTAACAATAAGTTCCAAGACCCCAAAATGAGAATGGACAGTTAGAAAGAAGTGGAGGTAAGGATTAGAGGAAAACAGGCCAAAGATCTAGAAATTTTGCTTTCCAATGTTCGTCTGCATGGAAATTGAAATTGTCTAGGTCACTCATTCCTTAGCTTCTCTGACTCCTAATTTGTAATTAACATTCATTTGTAAAATGAGAAAAATAAAACATCCTTAAGGATTTTTAAGAGAACTGAATAAGGCTATTCTGTCAATAGTTTGCATAGTTTCTGGCTCCAGTAGGCTTCTAATAGCTCTTAATGTTAATGTTTGATCATAACTAAGAAAATAATAACTTACAAAAAAGATACAAGGAACAATGTAAGAGTTTTTAAAAGAAGAAAGGGAGTAACAGTCCAGTAGGAAGGACAGGGTAAAGAGTGTGAAAAATAAAACTGCCACTTTTTTACTACACTGCCCTAACAGACTGATCATTTTTCAGAGACAATGGGCAAAATTTGGGACAACTAATGATTAAGAGATCAGTTAAATAATTCCCTTTGAAATTTTCTCATAATTCCCTCTGATGTGTGAAGATTTATACTTTTAGTCCAACATAGCTCTGGTTTACACATCACAGAAACATCTAGGATGTGACTCCTCCCTACATATCATTCCTCACAGTACATACTCCAGCTCTCTCCTTGCCAGTATCAAAGAAAGGCAGACAGAGCCGGGAGCAGTGGCTCACGCCTGTAATCCCAGCACATGGGAGGCTGAAGCAGGTGGATTGCCTGAACTCATGGATTCAAGACCAGCCTGGGCCAAAGCAAGACCTCATCTCTAAAAATAGCTGGGCGTTGTGGCAAATGCCTGTAGTCCCAGCTAATCAGGAGGCTATAGCAAGAGAATCGCTTGAGCCCAAGAGTTGGAGGTTGTTGTGAACTATGATGCCATCGCACTCTGTACCAAAGGTGACAAACTAAGACTGTCTAAAAAAAAGATACAGGCAACCAAAAGCCAATCTAGTCATATTGCCTACCTGTATCACGTGAGAACTTGTTAAAAATGAAATTCTCAGGTCCTCCCAACACTTACTGAATCAGAAACCTTGGAGATAGTGGGGCCCAACAACCTGTTCAATAAGCATTGTAGGTGATTCTGATACAGATTAAAATTTGAGAACCACTGATATAGTGCAGTATCTTAGGTAGAAAACTAAAGCTTGGGAAGAAGGTCACACAATGACTTGTTTTCAGAGCCCAAGTCACTAGACTCCTAACCCTTTGTCTTCTGTATACTACATGGCTCATTCAGGAGTGAGTGACCTAAGTAATGAACATACCCAGCTGCAGGCCTTAGCGCTGCCCTTTTCTCCTACTGTGCCCTCGCTTTGCTCTGATGGAGGTGTTTTCTGGCAAGCAGAGCACATGAGAAGCCAAATAGCCCATGGCTTAGCTATCATGCAGTAGCATCAGAAGCAAGCACTAATTAATCTTCTACAACAGAGGTCCACATCTTTTTCAGTAAAAGGCCATAGTAAATACTTTAGGTTCTGCAGGCCATACAGTCTCTGTCACCATCACTTAACTGTTTTCCATTACAGCTCAGAAGTAGCCACAGACAATAATTAAACAAGGAAGTACAGCAAAGTTCCAAATAAAACTTTATATACAAAAATAGACATCAGGTTTGGCCGCTGGCTATAATTTGCCAATTTCTGCCATAGAAAATGACTGACACAAAGTAGCCAGAGTTCTATAAATACTCTGTCAAAGGAATAAAACAGTATAAGAGTAGGGAGTAGTTGTTGCTGCTTACTACATTCATCAATGTCTCCTGTCCTTCATTCTCTTTTTTTTTTTCCAGTACCTCATCATCAGGACTGACACGACACGGACACTTAGTTGTGTAGGCTCGACCTGTAGAAGAACTAAAGTGGTGCTGAAACCCGGCCCACAAAGCACTTGCACCAAACCATGTGCCCTAGCACAGAGTTGCTATGCCAGCATGAAGGGGTGACTTCTTATAATCTACATAAAGCAGTGGTTATCAACCTGTGGGTTGCAACCCCTCTGGGAGTTGAACAACTCTTTCACAGAGGCCGCCTAAATATATCCTGCATATCAGATATTAACATTATGATTTATAACAGTAGCATAATTACAGTTATGAAGTAGCAACGAAAATAATTTTATGGTTGGTGGTCACCACAACATGAGGAATTGTATTTAAGGGTCGCGGCATTAAGAAGATTGAGAACCACTAACATAAAGGCACAGGCCACTCACCAAGTCATGTGACCTGGAATGGAATCCACCCAGGAAGGCTATTTTCTAATTTGTACACGAACACTGTCTGTTTCTGGGGACTCATCTTTTCGCTCTTCTCTTCATCTAGACCCCCAGATATCCATTAAAAATAACTGGGTGCTTCTACCACTAGTTTTCCAGACCATAAATGGTCTCTGAATGTTTTTAATTTGGAATATTTATTAGTACAAAAAAAAAAAAAACACTAAACCTATTCCCCTAAGATACAGGGTAGCCAGAAAGTTCACATGTAATTTAAAATAGTTGTCTATGTAAGTATTTATATAACACTGATGTATTTCATACACATACATATGTAATAAAATGTACAAACATAAGGAATGATATAAAGATAAAACAAACAATTTTTTTTTTTCAATTAACATGTATTTTATTATTCTTCATTACATTATTTCCCCTCACCCCCTAGTGGTAAGACAGAATTTATTCACAGAAAAGAATACAGAAAACACTAAGGCTCCTGGTAGAGGGAGAGAATTCTAG
>CAUYON010056078.1:0-18834 GCA_963573935.1 Arctocebus calabarensis
TATAGTGATCAAGGAAATGCCATGAAGGATATCTGTAACAGTATGATCAAAATATTTCTGAATGTATATGAATCGTGCCCTGTGATTGCACCAATGTACATAATTATGATTCAATAAAATTATTAAAAAAAAAAAAATTTGTTGACTCGGTGCCTGTGGCTCAACAGGCTAAGGCACCAGCCATGTACACCTGAGCTGGTGGGTTCGAATCCAGCCCGGGCCTGCCAAACCACAATGAAGGCTGCAACCAAAAAATGGCCGGGTATTGTGGTGGGCGCCTATAGTCTCAGCTACTTGGGAGGCAGAGGCAGGAGACTCGCTTGAGCCCAGGAATTGGAGGTTGCTGTGAGCTAGGATGCTACAGCACTCTATCCAGGGTGACAGCTTGAGGCTCTGTCTCAAAAAACAAAAGACAAAAAAAGAAAAGAAAAGAAATAAAATCTGTTCAGGTTTGATTCCTACCCACAGCCAAAAGATAGACAGTGAGAAAAATGCTACTGAAACCCTCTCTTCATATAAAATTTAACAAGAGTCTTGGAACATTTAGTATTGCAAGAGTTTTTCCTGCATGCCAGGATTTCAGAAATCCACGTGATTACTACGAAATGAAAGACCTCCCTTCCCGCCTGTGCCTTTCTCCTATTCTCTTTCTTTCTCCTTCTCCCTCTTTTTGTTTTCTGCTTTCCATCCCACCCTCCTTCCTTTTTCTTTTGAAGCTGAGAGCAGAAAAGACTTTACTCCTGTAGCCACCTCCTGTCTGCCTACCAGGAAGGGGGCTGCTCACACTCCAAAGAGCTGAGCAAGGAACTGCAAGATCACTTGCACGTGGGCAGTCTGACCTCCTTATGGCCTTTCTTAACTTTCACCACTCTTCCTAATATTTTATAGAAACCAGTGTGTCAAGGGGGAAAAACCCACCAATTCATCCTTTCCCTGTGAAAGATTTATAGACACTTTGTAAATGGCCAGACTCAAGTGACAGTGCCAGGAACTTTCCAAGTGATTTGTAGATCTCCCTTCCAGGAAGTCAGTCTTTAATGGAAAACTTCTAGCTGCACATTCCTTTAGGAAGGTCTGAGTACAGAGAGAGGTTTGCGACTGTCTTGAAGACAACTCACTGAAATTAACCAGCTATTGAGTTGGCCTCAAGACGTTTGAGTCTAAGAAAAACACCAGTTCTGCACAGTTAGAAAGAAAAGCATGATTCTTCTTTGAAACTACCGTTTATTGAGTTGGGCTACCGCATGCCATACATATTCTTAGACCCTCCACACACTCTTTTCTTCCTCACTTATACCATCAGCCTCACATATTGAATACTTCATTTTGCCAAAGTCTGTGCTTTGTGTTTTACATTATATCACTTAATTGTCATTCAAACTCCATGATTTTAGTATCTTCCTTCATTTTCCGGATGGAGAAATGGTGGTTCAGAGAGGGTAAATAACCTGCCCATGTTTGGAAGACTAATAGTCAGTAGAGCTGGGGAATTTGAACCTGACTGTAGTTCCAACGCTTGTGTTTGTAACCTGCCTCTTGTGTGCTGCTTCTTTTCCCTCCCCCTTCTATTATTTCTTGTTCCTTTTGCTGTTTTGTTAATCTTTTACTTCTTTTCCTTAGATTTTACTTCTGACATGGCAGAGTTTGTCTTCTGGGCTCAACCTCAAGTTCTCCATTCTTGTCAGACATCTGATATTTTGGCAAAGTTCAACTCTTTAGACTCCCTAAGCAGACACGGTCTTTGCTGACCAACTTCCATGCCAGTTCATTTACCTGAGACAGCTGTGACTTGTGGCTGCTCTTATCTCATTGGGATAGCTAGTGTGATCCCTGGGGGCAGGATCTTATTCACTCTCAGAATCTGGGAAACTAGCATAGGGTTATAGTACAGTAGCTATATTATACAGCAGGCTTGCCCCCCCCCCAAAAGCCTGTTGACTGGCTGAATGAAAAAAAAAATGAAAATATGAATCCTTCAAGGCTAGCTTAAATATCACCTATTCCATGAAGCTTTCCTAAACTCCTGACTAGAAAAGATTCCTTTCTCCTTACAACTCCCATAACTTTTTGTGCTTCTCACATTATCCACGATATTCTCACTTGCATGTATGCTTTTTCCTTGTTGAAATGGATTTCATTAAGGGAAGAGTTGTAACTTGACTCAATCAAGCACAACTGATGTTTGATGAATAAAGGAATATGAAACCTGAACCCTTCTCTAAGGATAAAATTTGCTCTAGGTCATGACCTTGCTTAGGTGATTTTGGAACTCCTTAAGGCTCTAACACAACCTATAATTCCTTTTCCCTCAAATACGCATGTTTGCAAAATCCTGCATCCTATTTTTAGGGGACTTCTGGATGGCACCTAAAGTTTTTTTTTTTTTTTGAGACAGACTCTCATTATGTGGCCCTCTGTATAGTGCTGTGGTGTCACAGCTCACAGCAACCTCAAACTCTTGGGCTTAAGTGATTCTCTTGCCTCAGCATCCCAAGGAGCTGGGACTACAGGCACCCACCACAACTACAGGCTATTTTTGGTTGTAGTTGTCATTGTTGTTCAGCAGGCCCAGGCCTGGCACGAACTCACCAACCTCAGTGTAGGTGGCTGGTGCCCTCCTCACTGAGCTATGGGTGCCGAGACCCACCTAAAGGTTTTGAACTTTAATGGCATCTGAGACCCTCACTCAATACCACTGTGCCCTCAGACCTTTGCTTACATAATCCTTCAATCTGGAATTTGTTCTCTTAAAATCTATCCTATTTCCTCTCCCTCCTAAAATCCAGCTGAAAATTAGTTTCTTTTAGAAAGCAAGTAAGAATAGTTTCCATTTAAAACTTCATGAACCTGGCTGGCATCTTCTTGTAGGGCACGGCTCACTTATATTGGATTATGGTACAAATATTGATAAATGGCTTGAACATACTAACCAGATTATCAATTCCCTGAAGACAGACTCACATTTATTTCTTTGATAGCATCTCTCTCAGTACCTAAGTTCTCATTCTGTGAACAGCAAACATGATTCAAACGGTTCACAACTGGAGACTTAGGATTCTCATGGGGACAAGTGATTACTGGCCCATGCAGTGCACATGACAGCTCTCCCCTAAACTTAAAGTCACAATTACTACATTTTTGCCTGCACCTTTGAAATAAAACCAGTAACTTATGAAATCAAGTACCAAGGCCATTTTCAGAAACTTTTCCTCCAAGCATAGCACATGGGAGAGAGAGAGAAAGAGGAATGGAAATCAGATCATATTTCCATATCTCCAAGGACTCGGCTTTTGGAAAATACTTTAAATACTGATTCCTACAACTTGTGCTATTGCCTTTAGAGAGTAATGGGAAAGCTTGGCGCTTGAAAAAGCCAATGGCTATTAACCATAGTTGCAAAATTCTTTTCTCTGCAACACACATTGTAGCGTGTTCTTGGCCTTGATTGCGATTCATTGTTTTCTGCAAAGTTCTTGGAAAGAAAGTCTATGTCAGTCTTTTATTAGGCAATTGGAGACATGAAACCATTAAACACTAAAGGTGTAAACTTAACACTGGCTAAGATCTCAAGTGCACCTCCTGCTTCTTCAACTGAATGTAAATCAACACTAAAAAGTACCACAAGTCATTGGGGGGAAGCTTTGGGGTGATATAACCTTTTGATAATTTATCACTAAGGAAACTTTGTGAATTGGCACTTTCCTCTCTCTCAAACCTCATCTTCAACCATCTTTCATCTCCTCTTTCTTGCTACATACCAGCCCCCTCTTTGCCTTTAGGATCTCACAAATGCCTGCTTTTCCCCACTTTGAGGTCTTTAAACTTGCTATTCTCTTTATGTCTAAACTACTCTATTTTCTTTGGCTCATATCACTTCATTTTAAAAAATATCAGCTCAATGTACTCCAGACAGTGGTATTTTTCTAACAGTCTATTAAAAAAAAGTCTACATTGCCCTACAGGACCTGATTCTTTCCCTTAAAGCACCCTCCAGAATACAACATTATGTATTTGTTTGTTAATATGTTTCCCCTGTAAGACTGTATAATTCACCAGGGTGGTGAGCAGAGCTGATTTTTTTCACCACAGTATTCTTAGACTCTTGCCCAATGTTTGACGCATAGTAAGTAGACATGCAGTCAATGTCCAATGAAATTACCGTTTTCTAGAATATTTATTAATAGTTATTGCCTGATCACTTAGGTTCATATGCTGTAATACTGTTCTCACACACCATATATTTCGTTTCCAGTTGAATTAGGTGCAGCTGACCTATGAGATCATGAAAATTTGAAAGCCAATTAAATCTACATGTGCCTCATTCTCCTTAATAAGGTCAGCTCTTAGCTAATCATATACACGAAAACTCATGCATTATAAAATGTATACACACCCTTCAGATACTTAAATTCTAGCCTTTGTTTAAACCAGTCTCCACCCTTTCAATTTTCAGGAAGAAGGACAATAAAACACCAGAGACTGGGTGGGAAGATCTTTATATGCCAAGAAGTCTGACCCAGTGAACTATTTCAGTCAAATACGTAGTTTGAATTGGATTGCTGATTGCTGAGAAGGGATTTCTGGATTAGACAGTTCATTAGAGGCTGAGCCAGCTTCTAGGGCCTGTCGGTCTTCTCTGCATGGCTGGAATTAGCAAAGTGACCCAGAGAAGGCTGCCTGAGTGACAGCCGCCAGTGAGTCACATGTAATCATGGCTGAAATAGCAGCGATCCAGAGGTACCAAGGACACACCAGGCTCAGGATCCCAAGCTTGTACACAGCTGGAAATGAGGTTTGTAGTCAATTGAAAATTATTTGCTAGGTACCTTCCTCATGCAGAGCTTAAGGCTTTGTCTTGAGAAATAATTCCAAGAAGTGATGTAGCAGCCCCTACCCTCATTTTAAATTACGGCTTTGACATTTACCAGCTGGATAATCTTGGGTATATTACTTAACTTCTCTCCCATCCTCCACTTGTCTAATCTATAAAATAGGAATGATATTATAGAGGATTACGTGCATAATTTCTGCAAAGCACTTAGAATGGTGCCGGACACACACAAGCAGTAAATGTTAGAATAATACTTTACCTAGAAGGAATGGTATAAAATGAATGGTTAACAGTCTGACTTTAGATGGTGGGAAAATACCACGCATCTCTACCACTCATAAATGATGTGCCTTTGGGAAAATTACTTAAGTTTTCTGAATCTCAGTTTTTTAATCTGTAAAATAAGGATAATATTGGTACTACATTGGAGGGGAATTACGAGTATTAAATGAGATAAAGAGAAGGAGTTGGCGTGATGCCTGGCACATTATAAATACACAGCAAATATGATAATTTGTTATTCTTCCCACTGATCACTTCTCTGAATCCCAGGAAAGGCAGAGCAGGGCTCTACAGCTCCACATCTTAGGACCAAATAGCCTAGAGGTCCCCAGTTGCAGTGAATGGGTCACGTCTGATCAGAGGAGTTGTTTTATTTGGACTGGTTTATTTATTAATGCTGCAATATTAGTCCACGCAAAGTTTTCCATTTTTTTTTGAGAGTTGTCAACATTTAGAAATTATAAAGTTTCAACTAAAAAAATCCAGATTTTCAGTTTCTTTAGAAAAATAAATAGATTGGCAACACAGGGCTGGCAATCCCATCTGGCTCCCTTCAGAAGGGTCTCGGGTACACTGCATCTCCTGACACTCCTGAGAGTGCCTTCAGCCTTGAGGCCAAGTGCCAGCTCCCGGTTGTCTTCCTGAGGTTTTCCTCTACCTCTCTGCTTTCATCTTTTATGGTACTTGGCCTCTGTGGGCATACGAATTTGTAGATGCTGGTCTTGACTGTTTGGTAGCATCCTCTGAAAACTGTTACCTGTACAGGGGGCGTGCGAGGAAGCAACACCTTTATGCACACAGCCTTAGGCCATTTGTCCCAAGTGGAAATGGAGAATGAGGAAACAGCTTTCCAGGGCTAAAGGCTAGCCTCACCACTATGCTGAGCACATCCTTGGAGGAAAGCTTCTAGCCCAGAAGTGGACCCCATAAATTTCACTGTTTGATCACTGAGAGCCTTCTCCACTTCCATTTCAACTGACAGCAAAGGCTATGAGACAAAAGACAGGGGTGCTATACAACTGTGTCCCCCAGCCCACAGGCTGCAGTCTGGTACCAATCTGTGGCCTGTTTGGAACCAGCCGGTTGCAAACCTGCAGGAGGTGAGCAGCGGGCAAAGCAGTGGAGCTTCATCTGTATTTACAGTGGCTCCCTGTCGCTGGCATCAGCAGCTGAGCTCCTGTCAGATCAGCGGTGGCATTAGACTCTCACAGGAGTGCTAACTCGCCTGCAAACTGGACA
Source organism: Arctocebus calabarensis (assembly GCA_963573935.1). Lineage (NCBI taxonomy): Eukaryota > Metazoa > Chordata > Mammalia > Primates > Lorisidae > Arctocebus > Arctocebus calabarensis. The sequence goes on from CAUYON010056078.1 coordinate 6,353, forward strand.
GGTGAAGGCTCTAGCTTGTGCACTTCTTAGGAGAATCTAATTCCTGATGATCTGAGATGGACTGGAGGTGCTCGTGCTAGCACTGGGGAACAGCTGCAAATACCAAGCATCATTAGCAGAGAAGTTCAACTGCACAGAGACCATGCTAAAGCAATTGCTTGTGGACTCATAACCAAACCATTCCTTGCCCACCCATCTGTGGGAGATTGTTTTCCATGAAACTGGTCCCTGGTGCCAAAAAAGATTGGGGAGGCACTGCTATACAATAATACTTTAGAGCTTAGTTCTCTAAAATATATCTTGTAGATTATTAGTCTTTCAAGAAGCTGTTTTTTCCTTGGGGGGGATAAGAACACTGTTGGGAAGAAGCTCATATGTTGGGGGATTTACCTAGACAAATGAAAAATTCAGAAGTCTTATAATAAAGAAGTTCACTTGGCTTGGTGCCTATAGCTCGAGTGGCTAAGGCGCCAGCTACATACATCACAGCTGGTGGGTTCGAATCCAGCCTGGGCCTGCCAAACAACAATGACAACTACAACCAAAAAATAGCCAGGCATTGTGGCAGGCCCCTGTAGTCCCAGCTACTTGGGAGGCTGAGGCAGGAGAATTGCTTAAGCCCAGGAGTTGGAGGTTGCTGTGAGCTGCGATGGCACAGCACTTTACCCAGGGTGATAACTTAAGGCTCTATCTCAAAAAAAAAAAAAAAAAAAAATTCACTTAACAGATATTTATTGAACGCTTACTATGTGGCACTGTTATTCTTGGTAATAGGAATTCAGTAATGACAGACAATATTCCTGAGCTCAGGGAACTTATTCTACTTTGAAGGAATGCTTGACCCTGTGTCCAAATTTATCTGACTGTGGAATGCTATTGGAAAATAGTCCTCTCTGATTAGAGCATAGGCCCTCACATGCGCTATCCTTCTATCCTTCATGATAGGGGAATGGTAAAGATTTTCACCCCTAGTAATGCATTAAAAGCAAGACCACACCAGCATGTTTCTTGGTCAGAGAAACACACAATTGATTTCTCATTTCTTGAAAAGTCAATTAACTCACTAGGGCAGCCTTGCTTTGGGAAGACCCACAGCTTCTGAGAATATCATGACAAAGGTTAACTTTCGTCTCCAAAGTGGAGTTATTTTTCTCCTCCTCTAATATAACCCAGTCGGAAATGTATTTGTTTTTCACTGTTTAATTTTCTGCATCACCCACTGTTGATTAGATTTAATTAATTTATGTTTCCAATGAATGTAGAAACTTGCAGTGCTATAGCAGGAAAAGGTTCAGATAGCATCTGGCCACCAAATGGATTGATTACCTTGTCTGCAAAAGTCTTTCAAACATCTGGGGCCTGATTTTGTGAAACATCCAGAAGCTCTTTCCAAGGTAAGAAACCCACACAGGCTGTTGAATATGGAGGGGAGGGGGGCGGGTGATAGAAATAGGTAGGGTTGTCTTTGATTTGCAAATCTGGATCCTGGCACTCCCCCAACATGAAATCACATTTTGCTGCTCATTGGCACAGTTTCAATGGCACCAGATAGACTGATGTGAATCTATTTTGTTCAATATAATCAGAATCCACCAGGCCCAAGCCTGGGCTGCCACCCTGTGAACTTGCTTGGCACTTCCTTCTGTGTTGAAGCTCCCACTGATCATTAAGATGAAACATTTACAGAAAACATTCAGAGAGAAGCACTTTCTTCATTCATTCAACATTTATTGGGGGCCCACTGTGTGCCTGGCACTGAGCCATGTGCACCTCCTCATTAGCTATTCTTGGCAAGAACCCTGCAGGATAGGATCTCACAGAAGAGAACAAGTAATACAGTAGAAGCTCCATAGTTGACTACTTCCTTACCTTAACCACCTCCTTAAGTTGACCTAATTTTCAAAGACCAGAGATGCACCACATGTATTCAGTGGAACACTGACCTCTACATATTAACTAACTCTGTAAGTTGTATGTTGACTGCCTGGACTATAACCCACAATATTAATGTATGCTCTGTCACTTGACCAACTGAGTTTACTCTACACCAAGGGGTAGAAGGTGTGGGCTTGGCCCCTTAGTTGTATTATTTTTTCTTTAGTATAAGTTCTTTTTAAATATTTTATTATTACTATGTATTAGATTAGGCCTAACATCCTATTATTTATTATGTGCTATGGAAGAGTTTTTCAATGTGAAGGACTGATCTGAATTATAGGTACATCCTATAATTACTGAAAAATTATACAGTAAATCGAGACTTGATGGCTCAGAGGAAAACATTCAAAAAGGTGACATTGAAGGAAAAGTTGACCTTCTACCTTTCTGGAAAGCAGCAGCCAAGAAAGGGTGATGGAACATTTTGGTGCTAGCAAGACCAGTTAGCAACATCCAAAAACATAAACATGAGCACTTGGAGAGAGATGCTAAGAAAATCAGAGACCTATAGCAGGAAAGGAGGAAAACTTCCCTTGATGAAGTTAATGAAGCCACAAAATGCTGGTTCAAACAAATGAGGGCAGTTAATACTCAAGTCTCTGGGCCGATGATCTAATAAGTTGCTAAAAAGTTTGCACAGGAATATGGGGTGGCAGATTTCCAAGCATCAAGTGGGTGGCTCCAGAAATTTAACCAGGACATGAGATCTCTCAGAAAGTCTTGTGTGGTGAATCTAAAGAAGTTCTAGTAGAAGTTGTGGAAGAGTTCATTAAAAAGACTTTGCCAGAGGCTTCAAAGACGATGACATCTTTAATGCTGATGAATGTTAACTGTTTTTCAAGGCGATGCCTGACAGGAACCTTGTCAAGAAGGGTGACAAATTTCACAGTGGAAAACTTGCCAAAGAATGTTTCACAGTTTTGCTTTGTGCAGCTCAGCTGGAGAGGAACGAAAGTCCTTGGTGACTGGTAAATCAGCAAAGCCATGTGCTTTCAAGAACCTGCAGCCTAAAGACCTCCCCATCACTTGGTGATGAAACAAATGTGCATGGATGCCTGGTGCCCCATTTGAGGAGTGTGTAAGGTGTATCAAACAAGAAATGAAGAAGAAATTGTCTCTACTACTGACAGTCAGCAACTGTCCCAGCCACCTGCAAGTGAGTCATCTCATGGACGTGACACTGAAATTTCTGCCTCCAAACATGACCTCAAAAATCCAACCTCTTGGATTGGACTGATGTCCCAAATCATCAAAACATTTAAAATGCACCCTGAGCCCCGCTCCTGCAGTGGGTCATTATTACAACATAAACTTGTGGTCTACTGGTGGAAGCAACTTTGCTGCATCAGCTCACGCTCTGAATGCTGTCCTCTGGCTCAGTTCTGCTTAGGATAAAGTTCAGCCAGAAATGATACAAAATGTTTCAAGAAAGTTGGATTTGTCACAACCCAAGGCACGATGTTTTACCCCCATCAGACAGTCCATCTCCCATGGCAGAACTCAAAGGTATTGATTTTGAAGGTTCTATTGCGTTGGATGAAGAGGTGGCAACCCGTAATGAACCTGACCCGGAAGCAATTTTCCAAGTGATATTGACAGATCAGTGTAAAAATTCATGAAGCTGCTGATGAAGCAAGAGAGGAGGTTGTGAAGTCATTTGCTATGGAAAATGCCCAGGTGTGCTGAGTGGCGAAGCCAGCATTGAGAGTGCTTTCTCCACTCACGTTTGTAACGAGAACAAGAAACAGATCAAGATTGACTCTTTTTCAGAAAGAATGATTAAATCACGAGAAAACAGTAAATGTACTGATTTTGTATGATACGATATGAATGAGTGTGCATGATTTTACTGTGTTTTGATTTTGATTTCATGTGATATTCTCTAATAACTGTATAAGAAAGTAAAGTATATGTACGTATCAGCACAGTAACCCTGGTTCCTTATGGTGAGCAGCTCCGTATGTTGGTAAGTTTGTTACTGTCCCTTAGGTGGTGAACTTACAGAGGTTCTACTGTACATAATAATAATAACAATAACAATAACTAAAGCTAATATGAGCTCTATCAATAAAGGATAGAGATAAATAGATGAAAAGACAGACTTTACATTCATAATTCACTTAACCCTCATGAAATACCCATAAGGTATATGACATTATCATCACTCCCATTTTACAGATGACAATACTGAGGCACTTGGAGCTTATGTTATTTTCCCAGGGTAACTCAGCTGGCTTTTGGCAGAACTTGGCTTCCAACATAGGTAGTCTAAACTTGAGAGCCTTTGCTCTTAACCATGCTGTTTTATCACCCCCAGATATCACTTCCTGAAGACCTACTATGTTGGGCACTATGCTAGGGGCTTTTCTGCATTATATTTTCATCTACGTTCACACCTTATGCAGTGGTATTATTCCCTGACAAGGAAACTGAAGCTCAGAAACAGTAAATAACTTGTCATGGTCACAAAAAGAGTTAGTAACAGGGCTTAACTCAGGTCTGCAGGACTACGAAGTCCACTTTTGCTTATTGAGTTACCTGCTGATAGCTGAGAGAAAAGAGGATGTTAGAAACTCAAAAGTTTTCTTAAAGCAGTACCAGGAAACAAACCAGTTGAACAAGTCAGAAGGGTGGGCAGCCTGGTTACTTTGCACAGTCTGGCCCATTCCAACAAAAAGAGAAACTAAAGGATGTACTACAAAAAATAAGAAAACAGCTTCATCTTAAAGAGGTAGGTGAAAGACATTGGAAATCTCATTGTCTGACTGCCTTTTTCTGGTTCAAGTTCAAAGAGAAATGATTAACAACCAGGTGGGCTGCCCACAATACAGACAACAATAAAAAAGCCTGCAGGACTGAACAGCTGACATTTTTTGCACAGTGAATACAAAGGGTTACACAATCAGATCAGTGCCTAACACACAGTATGGAACACGATTGTACACAGTAGTGTTGTGAAGAGACCTGGCTTGATGTGCTTCCTGGAATCGAATGTGATAACCAAGTCTGGGCATTTGTCTTATTTGAAAAACCTCTCATTCCTTCCACTCTTCTCTTGCCCACCATCACTACCTCAACACAGACAAGTCCTCTAACTTCTCTGGACCTTTCTAAGTGCTGCCACTCTTCCTGGAGTCATCCTCATCTCAATTTCCCCTTAGGTCTGGCTCATCTCTCCTCACCCTCAATCCTCAGATTGGACATCTGTTCCTCCAGGAAGCCTCCTTGACTTTCCTCCTATTCTTGGTTCGATGCCCATTTTAACAACAACTTGTATTTCCTCCTATTATAGCAGTTAGTACCCTGTAATGTGACTGTTTGTCGGTCTCCTCATTGAGAGAGCCATGTTGGTTACCATTGCACCCCCCATGTGGGTATGTAATAAACATTTAAATGGATGGATGGATGGACTGTGAACCTCATAACATCTTCAGGTTAGGGTTAGGGTTATGCTATAAGTCATTAAACTTTGTCTTAAACTTTGATACCATCATTTCCCTTCTTATTATTCCCTTGAACACTCACTTGGAAGTCAGAATATTGGTAATATCAGGGAAAGGAGTGAGTTATGTGAGACAGGACATGAGAAAATCTTTTTCCCCATATCTTGATCTGGGTAATGGTGACATGGGTGTATGTATATGCAAAAGTTATTGAACTGAATACACTAGAATAATGTCCTTTACTGTATGAAATTAACATCTCAGGATAAGTAAATAAATCCTTTGAAAACTCATGTTGACAGGATAAAATCTCGACTTCCTTGCCCAGTGTTCAAGGTTGTTCTCTAATTGCCTCAATTATCAACTTACTTGTTCAAAGTCACTTTCCTAAGTCACATGCCCTGATCTCCTAACAGGTCCTCAAACTCATCTCACTCATTCCCACTCTAAAATCATGCAGTCTTACCCTAGACATTCCTTTCTTTTCCACTCACCTTCCAGAAACTCCTTTCAGTCACGAAGGACAGAATAAATCTCAACAAATCCATAAATAGCATTAATCTCTTTTTTCTTAGAACCTGTGACTTTTTGTCTTTTTTGTTTATTCGTGCCAACATTCCCCAAAGACTGTAAGCTCATTGAAGGCAGAGCCTTGATCTTATTTTCAAATTTTATATCTAGTACAGTGCCTAGGACAATGGTAGATTCTCAATATGTATTTGTTTTGAATACACAGATGATCTACTTATGTCCAGACCCTTGGCAACCATGAGTTCCTATAGAGATTAGAAATGTTGGCCAGGCAAGGTGGTTTGCACCTGTAATCCCAGCACTCTGGGAGGCTGAGATGAAAGGACTGCTTGAGGCCAGGAGTTTGAAAACAGCCTGAACAAGAGTGAGATGCTGTCTCTACAAATATCAGAAAAATCAGCTTGGTGTGGTGGTGGGCACCTGTATTCCCAGCTACTCAGGAGGCTGAGGCAGGAGGATGGCTTGAACCTAGGAGTTTGAGGTTGTTGTGAGCTATGATGAGATCACTTTACTCTAGTTCAGGCAACAGAGCAAGATCTTGTCTTAAATGGGAAAAAACACAGGTTGCTTATTCCTCAAGAATGAAAATGTAATGTTGCCGTTAAGTTTATGGACTTGGGATTCACATGTCATTTCAAATCCAAGTTTTGTAACTCATTGACTCTGTGATCAGTGTAATCAACTGCCATCATCAAAACTCAGCTTCCTTATCTGTAAAATGGGGACTTTCTAATAGGGTTGTTGTGAGGCTTACATAACAATATAAATAAGTGTTTATTTTATGGGTGAATACTTATCGAATAACAATAAACCCAAATAAACAATTATACCCAAATAAAAGCCATTGTTCTTGATATTATTATCCAAAGAATCCAGCACGATGATTAACTCACGGGAAACACTTAACATGTGTAGGTATTTTTATCACTGCTATTAAATAGAAATGTACAGTGTCACTGGGAGAAAACTATTAATTAAAAGGTAAAGATGTAGAAAGCAAGAAAAGTGGGCTCACGGTGAGAAATAGTCATGGGCACACAAACACAGAGTAAATTTAATCCATAAGGAATTCCTCGGGGACATTCCATCACATCTCATTAACACAGTCCCACAGGCAAGAACTAGCCTCTGATCTTTACATATTTAATATCTTTGAAAAAATTCTGAAACCATAATCATCTCAAATTGTTATACAACAGCTAGTGTATGTGGGAGTCAGAGGCAAAGGCATTCTACCGTAGTTCTAGCTCACATAATTCTTTAATCATCATAATTCCTAGCGCTTCCCTTCCAACTTTTGACCTTAGGATAGCTCTTTGATTCTCAATAGGATTTTGACAGTTTGGAGAGGAGAACATGGAGGAACAAGTTCCCAGTGTGTTCTTACACACTCATTTAAAAGACAACAGTTTAATAATTCCCATTCATATATACTTCTATTCATGAGATCAATAATTCATAGCCATTCCTCAGCAGCGTTTATTTAGTGACAACAGAAAGGGTAAGATATTTCTTCTCTTCCCTTTGCCTTCCTTTTTGCACTTAGTCATGCCTGGAGCCTGGAGAGTACAGAATCTCAAGAAAACAGTTTCCATGGTGATTCTTCCTTTGAGTACCCGCCTGCATTTCACTCTTGCTGGAGTGAATTAATGCTTCTTACTGCTTTCATGCTAAATATATTGCAGATTAGATTTGATTTCCTCTGCAGTGATACAGTTTTCCCAGGAAAATGGAAAGTAAAAACACAGTATGAATAAACCGTATCTTTCTGCCACTACATTATCAGACAGAAAAAAAAAAAAAAAGAACATTTCGGAAAAAAATAACCAGCCATAGAGAAATGGATGCCTGGAAGCTAGGATATGCATGTATCTAAATGTTAGAAAGCCCGCCTCAGGAGGAAATGATCAGATGCTCTTAATTCCACTGTACATGTAAGGTGGTGTAAGCTGGCCATAAAACACTCAGATACAAGAAATACACTGATGTTTGATGTACTATTCTCTTCTCAGCACAGGAAATATAGATCATATATAGAACAAGAACATCATCAAACCCACAATATCATACCTACTTCGTATTTTATTAAGGACAGTTCTGCTTTCTAGTAAAGCTACATAGCTGGCCTTTCTCATGGGTCAAAATACAGGTGGTTGTGTCACCTTCCTGAAACCCCACGGTGCCTTGAATTTCCTGACATAGAATGTACTAGCTAATATTTACCACCGCCCCCTTCCTGGTCCATCTTCCCCATTGGACTTGAAAAGGGCAGACCCTGTGTCTGCTATGGTCACTGTGGTATCCTTGTGCCTAGCACAGCACATGGAAAACTGAATATTATTAATAAGAAAATTAGGAAAGAGAACTTTGAAGCACTGATGTCTTTCTTATGAAGCAGCAGTGGGCTGATGGATGGAGATGGAATCTTACATAAATTAGAAACCTTCAATAGCAAATAGCTATTGGTTTGCACGGCTGCTCCATCCTGAACCCTGTTATTTACCTGTCTTAGAGGCAATAGGGGTTAATAGCGCAGTGGTCCCCAACCTTTTTGGCACCAGGAACAGGTTTCATGGAAGACAATTTTTCCACAGATAGTGGGAGTCAGGGCAGAGGGTATACAGATTCTCATAAGGAGCTCACAACCTAGAAGCCTCACACGCACAGCTTACAGGCGAGGTCACACTTCCATGGGCAGCTAAGACCACAGCTGATCTGACAGCAGGCAGAGCTCCGTGATATGAGTGATGGGAGGGACTGTAAACACAGAAGAAGCTTCACCTCCTGCTGGGTGGCTAACAGGGCGTGGGTGGCTACTGTCCACAGCCAGGGGCCTGGGGACCCCAGAGTTCAAGGGAAGACTCAGTGTGGAAAGGGAGGAACAAGGAGGAGGAACCACCTGGTGAAGCCGCCTCCTCCACCATTACATTCCCCAGCCTGGAGTCAAATAATCACTAGGTACCAAATAACTAGGAAGAAAACTCAGATTTCAGCCAATTTGAATTATCCAGTGAGTATTCAGCATCTGCACCAAACCAGGTAAGTCTGTTCTAGGTGCTTCTGGGGACCAAGTTGAGCACAAGAATTGTTGAGCCCAGCAAGATTATCATCTGGTAGAAAAGAAGCAGAACATGGCCAAGTTCAGACACACTTCACTGAAACCAACTAATATTTATTGAACAATCCATTAGGTACTTTTCTAAGTACCAACAAGATCTATGCTTTGGCATTGTTATTTTAATTTGACATATAAAGACTAGTAACTCAGTAACTAGTTGACTCAGAAAGACTAGTAACTTGCCTATCACCCTAAAGCCAGTTAGCAGGTGAAGTTGAAATTTGGATCCACAGAGTCTGATCCTTGAATCAGTATCTAACAACTATAATTCCAACAATAATAATCTAACAATTATTATAGTTGTTAGATACTGATTCAAGGATCAGACTCTGTGGATCATGGGAGCTGAACTGAGAAAACTGCTTTACAAAGCATTGCCCATAGTCATGTTGGCTGCAGGAATGATCCAAAGTTTATTATGTTCTTAAATGCTTCTGGGTAGTCATCAGGATGCGTGCAGGACCATGTAAAATTCCAGATTTCAAAAGGAAAATGAGTTCTGTGGCTGTGTAAACGTTGGACTTAACGTCTCTGTAAGGAGGATAAACACTATGGCAGGCCTCCTTATTCGTACAGATGTTTCTCTAAGAAGGGCCTGGTGGAGGGTGACAGCATGTCAGCTTTTGTCCTGTAGAACTGACATGCTCTGGAGCTTTGAGACAGTTCTCCGTTCTTTCAAGGGGTTCTTTTGGAACTTCATTTTCTTTTTTTTTTGTTTTTTTGAGACAGAGCCTCAAGCTGTCCCCCTGGACAGAGTGCCGTGGCATCACAGCTCACAGCAACCTCCAATTCCTGGGCTCAAGCGAGTCTCCTGCCTCTGCCTCCCAAGTAGCTGGGACCACAGGCGCCCGCTACACTGCCCAGCCATTTTTTGGTTGCAGCCGTCATTGTTGTTTAGCGGGCCCAGGCTGGATTCGAACCTGCCAGCTCAGGTGTACGTGGCTGGTGCCTTAGCCCGTTGAGTCACAGGCGCCGAGCCTGGAACTTCATTCTCTAAATTTGCAGGAAATTCAAAATTGGTCAGCTGTATGCTGAATTTCATTCCACAGAAAACAATGACAAGAAAAAGGTCTCAGCTCCTCAGCTTATGGTCAAGTCCTTTCATTCCAAAGGGTGTGGATTCCCTCAGTTATGTTAAATGTGTATATGTGTATATGTATGTTTTTTGCTTTTTTTTAGAAAGACGAGAAGGATGTGTAGTACGGTTTAAAGGGCAGAATTATGAGATGTTTTGCTTATTTTAAAATTTTATTTTTAAGTGATAAATAGTAATTATACTGTATATATTTAAGGTGTACATTGTAACGTTTTGTTATCTGCTTACATTGCATAATGACTAAATCAAGGTAACTGACATATCCATCACCTCACATACTTCACCATTTTTTGTGAGGAGAACATTTAAATTCTACTCTTTTAGCAATTTTGAAATATACAATGACATTATTAACTATAGCCACTATTCTGTGCAGCAGAGAAACTTTGTAACCTTTGAACCCCTCCCATTCTCTGACTTGCCGCCCCCACGCCCCCAGAGCCCTTGGTAACCACCATTTTTACTCCTACTTCTATGAGTCTGACGTTTTTAGTTTCCACATGTAAGTGAGCTAATGCTATATTTGTCTGTGTGTGCCTGGAAGAAGTTTTTAAATTTACATTTATTTCTTTTAGATAATTCTGTTTCTCAGTCTAGATGCAATGATTTCCCCGACAAGGGAAAGTGAGGATGCGGAATGGGGAGATCCCAACTTTAGGGAGCCTCGTCTACGAGAGCTCAGATGTAGGAAGCGTAAAATAAACATTTCCTCTCCAGCACCATCCACTCCTCTAAATGGAGTATTTTAAAATGAAACCTTCTCCCATACTGAGTAATACAAGGGATTATTACTTATTAAGCAGCAAAGTCCATGAAATAAGTGTGTTTATTTATCTATTTATTTGCTCCCAGAGGAGAGAATGGGGCTCAGAGATTACGTTTTTTACATACCAGAGTCATGGGGTTAATTGATCTTGTGGCTCTGTTGCTAAGACTTAGCCTGTTGGCTAACACTTTGCTCTCCTGCCACTCAAGTAACACTCCAACATTTAGGAAGATTATACTTTTATCATTAAAAAGAGGGGAGGAGGCTGTGGCCCACTTCTGTAATCCTAGGGCTATGCCAGGCTGAGCCTAGCAGACTGCTCGAGCTCATGAGTTCAAGACCAGCCTGAGCAAGAGTGAGACCCTGTCTCTACTAAAAATGAAAACTTGAAGCAAGAGGATTGCTTGAGCCCAAGACTTTGAGGTTGCTCTGAGCTATGATGCCATGGCACTCTACCAAGGGCATCAAAGTGAGACTCTGACTCAAAAAAAAAAAAAAAAAAGAAAAGAAAAAGAAAAGAAAGAAAAAAACATTGAGGTGGTCACTGCAGCCTGAATAGTCATGGGGAGCCTAACCCAGAAATGTAGCTACAGATATTCTCTGCATTTTCATAAGAAACTGATGAAGTCTTTGGGGCGTTCAGTGGAGGGGGGGAGAGGGAAGCCCTGATCATCTACAAGGTGTGAGTTTGTAAAGAAAAACATGGATCAGCTGTGTCTTCCTGGTGGAGCTACACGCAACCAGCTGGCTCCTTTTCTAATCTTCTCCTCGTTAGCTAATCCAACAAACATATCACGCTAGTCTTCTCATAAATAAAACGTTATACATCTCACAAAGCCATCCCTGACAGCAGACTGCATTCCAAGTAAGCTAGAATGAAGACAAAAATGGGGCATGTTCAGGTGCATGTAACAATCATTGCCAGTTATCAGCATTTAAAATGTCTACAAAATCTGCGGATCTGCTGGCCCTCTAAAGTTTGCTGCAGGCTCAGAAAACCAGTCGGAGTGCTGAGACTTCTTCAAGGTCTGTGTTATTTTATAGCATTGGGCAGAAAATTAAAACTATTTTGCTAGAGACCTTAACTACATTGTACTATATCTGTTGGTAAAAATTAGCACCGTATGTAGCAGGGAGAAGGCGAACTTGACTTCTGCACATTGTTCTCTCCCTCTTCATCCCCTGACTTCCCATAGAGTTTAACTGAGTGATTAAGGTTTCCGGCACTGAAGTCGGGTGCATCTGAGGGTCACAGCACAGTCCTGCCACCTGTCAGCCACAGGACACTGGGAGAGTCAGTCACCTTCTTTCTCAATTTCCTCCTCTGAAAACCAGGGAAGAAAATCTTTCTTCTTTCTGTAGGACAGGTGTGTGGATGAGATGAGATAATGCACATAAAGGAGCTGAATGCCTGGCATCAGGTAAGTCCTTAATGAATGTTAAAAAGAGAAAAAAAGGGCGGCTCCTGTGGCTCAGCGAGTAGGGCGCCGGCCCCATATACCGAAGGTGGCGGGTTCAAGCCCGGCCTCGGCCGAACTGCAAAACAAAAAAATAGCCGGGCGCTGTGGCGGGCGCCTGTAGTCCCAGCTA